>JBBMOC010000582.1:0-28688 GCA_037975185.1 Centropyge bicolor
AGATGTGTGGTGGACTGATGAGGAGGAGGAGAGGGGGGAGGAGGAGGAGGCTGCTGCTCAGCTGGCAAGGAGGAGGAGGGGGGGGCATTGGGCTGGTGTTGGGTGGACTGACTGAACCTATTGAAGAATTGGTTCAGGTAGTTCGCTCTCTCCACCCCTCCCCCCTCCGTTCTGGTCCTGGCTTTGTGGCCTGTAATGGTTTTGACACCATCCCAGACCTCCCTCATGCTGTTCTCCCTCAGCTTCTGCTCCACCTTCTTCCTGTAGGTGTCCTTTGCCTCCCGCAGGCAGCGTTTCACCTCCCGCTGTGCTGCTTTCATCTCCTCCTTGTCCTTTGTCCTGAAGGCCCTCTTCTTCTTGTTGAGGACATCTTTGACTGCCTGTGTAATCCATGGCTTGTTATTTGGATAACACACGACAGTCCTGGTGGGGGCAACCACGTCTGCACAGAAGTTGAGGTAGTCTGTGAGACAGTGAGTCATCCCATCGATGTCCTCATCATGTCCACCCAGCAGTACGTCCCAGTCTGTGGTGTCGTAACAGTCCCTGAGGGCCTCCTCTGCTTCAGGAGTCCATCTCCTGATGGAGCGGGTGAAGGCAGCCTGTCTTTGGACCAGGGGGGTGTACTGGGGCTGAATGTACACCAGGTTGTGGTCTGACTTCCCCAGTGGGGGCAGGGCAGTGACCCTGTATGCCTCCTTGACGTTGGTATACAGTAAGTCAATTGTCCTGTTCTTCCTGGTGGGGCAGTCAACTACCTGGTGAAAAGCAGCCAGGGTGGTGTCCAGGGTGACATGATTAAAGTCTCCAGATATTATCATGAAGGCCTCAGGGTAATAACAACAAAGATTCTGCTCAAAACTGGCATCAGAATATATGTTTGATATACACACACTGTCACAGTTCTGCAGTCAGGGTTCTGTTTAGACTTCGTTTTTGTTCAGCCTTTGTTTTTACTGATTCATGCCGGCCATAGTTCTGTCTTTCTTCTCAGTTTAGTCTCCATTTTGCCATAGTCTCGTTTCTGCCATTGTCCTGTTCATGTCTTGTATTTGTCTTGCTATGTTCTGTGTTAGATTTGTGCCTTAGTTTTCTGTCTTGGATGTGTCTTAGTTCTACCTTAGTTCCTGTTTGGTGTTTGTTAGTCTCTGTTATAGTTATGTTAGTTATGGTCCTGTTCATGTCATTGTCCTGTCCTGCCTTGTCATATGTAATGTTTAGTTCTGTCTGTTCTAATTCTGTGTTTTGGTTTCTGTTCTGTCTGTCATATTTCTGGGTCCAGTGTCTTGTCTCTTCTTCATGTCCCCTACCAGCCACACCCACCTCATCAAGTTACCTGTGTTTTCTGTTGAAGTTAATTACCACCACACACTATTTAAGTCAGCTGTTTTCTGTTTACCATTGCCGGATCGTCTCTTCACGTCACGTTTCATGACCACACTACTCTTCATGTTCACGTTCACGTCCATGTCTTGCCTGTACCTGATGTTTTCTGTTTGGATTTTGTCAAACCTTGCTGTGAGTTTTGTTAATACTTCGTTTATTTTCATTAAAGTCATTTTTTGAGCAGTCATTGTGTGATGCGTTTGAGTCCGCAACCACCTGCCATGACACACACCTGGATAAATTATGAATTATTGCTGCTGTCAAAAGCAGAACTATTTTAAAATAATATTGAATGAATGAATAAATGTATTCAATGCTGTTTCCTTTCATTGCCAGATGATGTGTATCCTATGAAGCGCAGCAGCAGCTATGAATTCCTGCCACCTAACAGTGAGTCAAACTGGATTCAGTCACATTTATTCTGGTTTTACATCAAAGTCTTTATTGTCACTGTCTCATAGGTTTAAAACCACCTGGAAGGTTTGTAGTAAAAGACTAAAACCAACAATGTGTTAGTTCATCAGTCTGTGATTTTATGAAGCTCTGAAACAAGAGAGAAGGAAACCAGGCAGAGAAATGCAGGCTGGCAGCTCATCGACCCCGTGGACACAGGTCGCTGAGCGTGATGCTCCACATGATGCTCCACATGATGCTCCACATGATGCTCCACATGTGACAGAAACAGGAAGATTCAATGGAGATTTTAAAAGAGGAAAGTGGCTTCATGGAGCAGAAGCTGGTGGATGTTCTCCGTTTGTTGAAAATGCACTGCTGCCTGTTAAACTGTTCACATTCTGATCTTTAATGGAGATGTTTTCAGCATGTGAAAGGTTGAACAGGATCACATGGACAGATGTCAGGGTAAAAGCATTAAGCAGAGAAATGACAGTCTCATTGGCAGGTTTTCTACTGAAGCTTGTTTACATCCAGCTTCAACCTGGATTTGTCTGAATCACACACTGGATCCACTAAAGGAGTTAGAAGCGGGGGCGCTATGGACCCGCAGACCAAGAAGGCAGCATAACGTGGATGCTCCGTGTAACCCGCATTAAAAACCTGTAACAACCCTACATTTAGCACGCCAATTGAACTGGGAAAATGTCCAAGACGACCACAACGAAGGACTGTGATATTTTCACCAGAAAGCGCGGTTCCCTAAAGCCAGTTAAAGAAGATGGATCACCACCGGATCCGCACGTGGGGAGGGCCGCTAGCACTAGCAACACAATTGACCTCACGGCGGTACTAGTTGAACTTCAGTCACTCCGCTCTGAGTTTAGTGGCTTTGGAACCAAACTGGACAGTATAAGTAGTCTCATGGGTGAAATGACTAAGTCGGTGGCTGCCTTGGAGAACAACATGGAAGAAGTGAAGCAAAATATCGCCGCCAATGCTTCACGACTGGAGGAGGCTGAGCACAGGATCGTGTCGGCAGAGGAGCACCTGGAAAAGAGCACAGCGGATCTCGACAGGGCCATGAAGCGAATCGCCTACCTGGAGACCAAGACCGATGACCTGGAGAACCGGAGCCGAAGGAATAATCTCCGTTTGTTCGGCCTGCGGGAGGGTGCTGAAGGCCAGCGGCCACTGCTGGAGTTTATACGGGAGATGCTACCACGATGGCTGGAGACCGACAGATCCTTCACGATAGAGCGGGCTCATCGTGCCCCGGTAAAACCGAACCAGGATAGAGCAGTCATTATCCGATTCCTGAACTTCCAAGATCGGGAGTTTGTGTTCCGCTCCACAAAACAGCGCAACACTGTGCATGACGGAAATAAACTCTTTTTTGCCCAGGATCTCTCAGCTGAGGCCGTTCGGCAGCGATCCGCATTCGTCAGAAAAGTGTTCGCCGAAAAGGGTATGTTCCGCGGATTTCAGTACAATCCATGCAAGATGAGGATCCTCCACAACGGGAAAATCCAGCTGTTATCATCTCCAAAGGACGCAGAGGAGTTCCATCGCAATCACACCGGAGACAACTAACGGGATGCGGTGAGCGGTTCACTTTGTGAACCACACAACTAGCTGGCCTCGGCCATTAAACACTCGTTAGTACGTAAATATAAGTTGTGCCACGTAATCTGTGACTCTCTCAGTTATTCATTTATTTCACTAATCTCAGGCAGCTAAGCAATTTCATTTGTTTGTAAAAGGCATTTCTCTATGATGCTTTCATGATGCCATTATAAACATTTCATTTTTTCTTCTTTGCTTTTTGCACTAATACTATTCATTTTGGTGAAAGCGTTATTATTTTATTATTATTATTTTCAAAGACATTTTGTGCGCCAGAATGGATACTATTGAGAGACAGTGCTGCCAAATAATTTAATGGTTTATCTAATATGTTTACTGTATGTATGGGTTCATAAAGTTTTTAAATATGGTTAACGCGTGGTTGACGGACACCACGGTTGTTTTTGAAGTCGGGTTCCTGTAGTTCAGCTACTCCTCTGCTGAGAGGACTAGTACAAGCCCCAGTTCACTGTTCTGAGTAAGGGTGGGGGATTTTGAGTCTTATGGCTCAAATACAGGGTTTTTTGTTGTTGTTTTTGTTTTTTGTTTTGTTTATTGCTTTCCTTCTTTTTTTAAGAACTTCCATGTATTCTATGTTAATGCAGCATCAGCAATGAGTCTTAGCACATTCACACTACAGAACAACTACCACTTATGGTACAAGTAAATATCCAGAACATGTCTAATATAAAAATCACAAGCTGGAAAGTCAGGGGACTCAGGAAATTGATCAAATTGAAGCAGGTTATGAACAGGATCAAACAGCTTAAATCTAAAATAATTTTTTTTCAGGAAAGACATTTGACAATGTCTGATGTTAAACTTGTTAAGAACAGATGGCCTGGTCAAGTGATTCATGCATCATATAATAACTATGCCAGAGGGGTACTCATTCTGATTCATAGAGCCATACCATTTCAAATGACTAAAACAATTCAAGATCCTGCTGGCAGGTATGTAATCGCTCAGGGTAACATTTTCTCATTTACATTAAACCTAGTGAGCATATATGGGCCAAATGAAAATAATCCTAAATTTTTTGAAGACCTCTTTCTTACAATATCTACTCTACAAGGATCTTACATAATTGGAGGAGACTTTAATTGCACCCTAAATCCAGCTAAAGATCGTTCAACAGGTTCAGACACTTATAAAGCACGAACTAGACGAGTAATAAATCAATACATATCAGATATTAACCTGGTGGAAGTGTGGAGGGAGCAAAATCCAGACAAAATAGAATTTTCCTGTCAATCCAGTATACATAAATCACAATCTCGTATAGATTACTTTCTGGTCTCAAGAGAACTCTTATCAAGGATCAACAGATGCCAGTATGATAGCATAGTGATTAGCGACCACGCAGCGATCTCATTGAGTATCCACATAGAGAAATTTACTCATAATTCCCTTAACTGGCGATTTCAAGCAAGATGGTAACAGAACCCTGACTTTGTTAAATTTGTAGGGGAAAAAATAGATAACTACTTTGAGTTAAATACACATCAAACCAGTGCCTCTGTGAGATGGGAAGGATTTAAAGCATACATTAGAGGTGAAATTCAAGTTCAAAGACCAGACAACAAAAGAAATAGATGGAAACCCTGGACAAATAAATTAAACTTTTGGAACTAGACCTAACCAATGGCGATGACCAATTAAAACAAAGTGAACTATTGCGTTTGAGAACTGAATACAATAAATTATCCTCTGATGCAGCTGCGAGAAATCTATGTTGGCTGAAGCAATCTTATTATGATCAGGGAGAAAAAGCTGGTAAACTCTTGGCATGGAGAATTAAGAAAATGCAGAGTGATAGAGCGATTAATAGTATAATTACTTCTTCAGGAAACTTAACAGTAGACCCAACTGAAATCAATGATAGCTTTAGAGAGTTTTATCAAAATCTATATAAGTCGGAATACCCTCAAGTTTCGGAGGAAGGGGAAACATTCTTAGACCAACTCCAGTTCCCTATTCTAGCAGAAGATTCGAAAAAGGAACTAGATAGAAATTTAACTATTGAAGAAATATCACAGGCCTGGTAAGGCCCCTGGGCCGGATGGATTTACAATTGAATTCTATAAAACTTTTCAAGAAAAATTAATAATCCCACTTTTTAAAATGTATGAAGAAGCTTATCAAAATGGAAATCTCCCACCTACTCTGAGACTGGCAATGATCACACTGATTTTAAAACCTGGTAAGCCGCCCACAGAACGCTCTTCATTTAGACCAATAAGTCTGATGGGGGTTGATACCAAAATACTTTGTAAAGTTTTAGCAAAAAGATTAGACCCTTACATCTCACAATTGGTTCATAATGATCAAAATGGCTTTGTACCAAAACGTCAAGGATTCCACAATATTAGAAGAGTTTTTAATATAATTTACGAGAAGTGCGATGCTAAGGACACAGCTTTGTTATTGCTGGATGCCCGTCAGGCCTTTGATAGGATAGAATGGTCATATTTATTTAGTGTTCTGCCGAGATTTGGATTTGGAAGCAATTTTCTTAAATGGATTCAGATTTTGTACACAGAACTCACGGCCAGTGTTTTAACAAACAATATAGTTTCAAAGCCAATCACATTAGAACGTTCCACACGACAGGGATGTCCGTTATCGCCAATGCTATTCATACTGGCTATAGAACCCTTGGCTATGGCAATAAGAACACGAACAGATTGTCTGGTATCTGTTTAGGAGAAGAAGAACACAGATTAGCTTTGTATGCTGATGATTTGATAGTCTTCTTAACAAAGTTGTCTACCAGCATACCAAGCCTAATGCAACAAATTGAACTATTTGGACAATTTTCTGGATATACCATAAATGACTCAAAATCTTCCATACTATTTCTAAATAGGGATGAAAGGCTAAAACCAATCATACAAACCCCGTTTATTAATGCATGTGAGGGATTTACGTATCTTGGAATTAAAATTACTCCTGACATTAAAACCACTGTTGTAAGAAATTACAACCCCCTGATCAGTGAAGTGAAAGAAACTTTGGATAGATGGATGACAATGCCCATATCAATAACTGGCCGAATAAATATGATAAAGATGGCCGTGCTGCCAAGGTTCTTATACCTTTTTCAGTCACTCCCTCTACCGCCACCAAAATTATACTTTGATGAATTAAACAGTGTCTTTAATACGTTCATTTGGAATAACAAAAAGTCCAGGCTGAGACTTCGCTTGCTGTACCTGCCATATGAAAGAGGGGGGCTAAAACTTCCAAACCTGAAATGGTATTACTGGTCTGCGCAGTTACGTTCAGCCATGTTTTACTTTTCAACTGAGACACCCCCAGCCTGGGTAAATATTGAACAATCATCAGTACCAAACCTTGCATTAAAACTGTATCTGTACTCTGCAAATCCCAAAAGCCTGAAAAAAATGACAAACAACCCTTTCCTTAAAAATACAATAGATGTTTGGTATAGGGCACATCAACATGTTGGAGATGTTCCACCTATCTCACGTTTTTCCCCTATATGGGGCAATGTATGCTTTAAGGCAGGAAGAGCAGATGGAGGTTTCAAAATCTGGGCAGATAAGGGTGTACAGAAGGTGGCAGACCTTTATAAGGATGGTAGTTTGGTCACATTTGATCAACTATGTCAAACATATGACATTCCAAAGAAACATTTTTTTAAATATTTACAGATAAAACATTTTATTATGTCAGAACACAAACACATTGTATCTGAACCTCCGTTATCACATTTGGAGAGTCTCACACTCCAAAATTTAGAGGAGAGAGGTCAGATTTCTTTATTTTATGTAGCTCTATTGACACATGATAAGGAAACTACCACTGATAGGCTGGATGCATGGAGGTCTGACCTTCAAGAGGATTTACATGAGGTAGACTGGGAGAGTGTATGTTTAAAAGCCCAAACACAATCAATTAACACAAGGATGAGACTCCTCCAATATAAGTGGTTGATGAGAACCTATATCACTCCAGTCAAACTGAATCGTTGGTCGCCTAACATCCCAGATACCTGCAGCAAATGTGTAGAAGAAAAGGGTACTCTGTTTCACTGTGTTTGGAGCTGTTCAAAATTACAGAATTTCTGGAAGTCAGTTATACAAACTTTGTCTAAGATTGCTGCTGTGAGGGTGCCCTTTCAAGCAAAGACGTGTGTGTTGGGTGTTACGGGCAGGGCGGAGACTCAAGCGCAGAGCAACGAAGACACAGCAGACTGAATCAGTGAAATAGTTTATTAAACAACTCAAGCAAAACAGACTTTGGCAAAAACTAACAAAAGGAGCTCAAACTAAAAAGCTGAGACGGCTAACAAGCTAATGACTAACACAAACTAAGGGTGCTCAGGCTAAAAGGCTGAGAAGGCTAACGAGCTAATAACTAATACAAACTAAGGGAGCACAGGCTAAGGGCTGAGAAGGCTAACAGGCTAATAACTAATACAAACTAAGGAAGCTCAGGCTAAAGNTATACAAACTAAGGGAGCTCAAGCTAAAGGCTGAGAAGGCTAACAGGTTAATAACTAACACAAACTAACTTAACTGGCACCACTACAGAGAGGGAACAGGGAGGCAAGGGCTGGCGGTGGCAGGAGGACAGGCAGGTGTGCGGCGGATTCCGGCTGAGGGTCAGAGGCAGGAGGGGGACGGGCTGGCGAACGGCGAGGCGTCTGGAGTGGTGGAAGACGGGAGGTCCGGCTAGACGGGAAAGAAAGAACGGGGGTTAGCGACAGGTAAAGATAAAGCAGCTAGACGTGTACAAGAACGAGACTGACTGGGTGGTACAACGGTCTGGCCTCGGAGCATGGTCAGACTGCAGCTGAAATCCAGGCTGATCGGAAGTTGCCGCTGGAGCTGTCCAATCGCGGCGCGTCAATCAGCTGATGGGAAAGCCGGCACACCTGCCTGCATACTCCGCTGCCAGCCCTGCAGAAGCCTGCCTGAGAGAGAGAGAGAGAGAGAGCGAGTGCTCCGACTGCCGCTAGCCGGAGCCTGACGTCGAGGGCGTGACATTGGGTATATTTCCAGAGAGCTGTATTTTTACTTCAAGCCAGTCAACAATCATTGACTTTGGACTCCTGCAGGCCAGGAGGTTGATATCTTTATATTGGAAGAAAATGGACATACCCTCAATACATATGTGGGTGAGGGAGATGGCATCTTGTATTGTAATGGAACGACTTACTTACATTGTCAGAGGAAGGGGAGGGGATTTTGTGAAAATCAGTCACCGTTAACCGAGTTTCTCAGATATTACGAGGCTAATTAATATTGATAATGGTGCTTATTTGTTGAGCTGTATGTTATGTATTTATTTTTTATTATATGTACATTTATTTTATTATTATTATTTTTAAAATGTATGTATGTATTTATTTATTTATTTGCTTTCATTTATTTATTTATTTGGGGGGGGACTATGTTGCTTATTGCTTATTTTATGTTGAGCATATTATTATTTTGTAACAAAAACTTAATAAAGATATTGTAAAAACAAAAAAAAACAAGAATATGACACATTAAATTTCCTTTTGAAAAAAAAAAAAAAAAAGGAGTTAGAAGCATCAATTCATTGTTGGTTTTAGTCTTTAATGGAACCAGACAAAAAGAAAAAATCTAGAACATCATTGGTCTTTAACGCTGACTTGAGTGTGAAGGAGGCGACTGAAGTAACTTTCTCCATCTTGTCCCTGAGACGTCTTTCAGTGTCTCTTTGAGAAAACTAATGACCAGAGTGATGCAAACAACACTGTGGGGGAATGAAACCAGGCTACAGAAATGCGGCTCAGCTGGAAGTTCCTCTTCACTGGATGGTTGGAATCTATCGACCATGTCGACCTTTCATAACTGTTTTCATCTGTGTTGTCATTTCAGTGTGTGAGCTGAGGGTTGTTCTGCTGGGGAACAGCTGGTCTCAGAGGAGCTCAGTGGGGAACTTCGTACTGGGACAGACTGTGTTCAGCACTGAGGAAGAACCAGGCTCCTGTCAGAGAGTCAGGTTAAAGGAGAAACAGATGGTTGTCATCAACACCCCAGATCTGCTGCATCCCAACATCTCCCATCACAAACTGACAGAACATGTAGAAACCTGTGTGAGACTCTCTGATCCTGGACCTCATGTGTTCCTGCTGGTTCTCCAGCCTGAAGACTTCACTGAAGAACACAAAGTGAAGCTCTGCAGGGTCCTTCAACTCTTCAGTGATCGATGGTTTGATCATTCACTGGTTCTGATATCAGCACCCAGAAAGAAGAGCTCAGGTTCAAAGAGAAAATACATGGAACAGCCACCATTAAAAGACATGATCAGAAAATGTGGATTCAGATCTTTGAAGCAGAAGAAGCTTGAAGTTTCAGAGCTGTTAATACGTTTGGGTCAAACTGTAAAGGAGAACAGAGGAGAGCATGTGAGCTGTGAACTTGCAGATTCAGCATCTGTTTCACCTGGTGGTCATCAGAGGCTGAAACAACAGGAAACAATCTCATTCATCTCAGAAACCTTGAAATTCAGTGGTAAGTGAGAAAATGGAATGATATCACTTCTCTGGCACAAAAACAGAGCCATCACAGAATGCATCTGCTGAAAAACACTATGATTAATGCTCATTTTAGCCTCATGGTTGAGGAGTGGGTGTGGAGATAATGATGTGTGATAAAATGCTGAAATAACTTTTAAGAATGAATAAATAATTCCAACAAGGCCACCTAGGATTTTAGGAGTCTAGAATTCAGAGCATAGCACTGAAGGACATCACTGACTGTCAGTTGGTTGAAAATATTTACGGTTGTTTAAAATGAGCAACACCAGGTTTTGTAAAGCAAAATAAAGCAATAAAAGCTACAGTTCAGAAGAACTGAAATACAATTAAGCTGGATCCTGGGAAAAATCCTAATTAAAAAAGAGAAACTAAATCATTGCCCCACTAATTGTAAACTCCCTGTTTGTACCTGCCACATTTCAAATTCTTGTCAAAGTTGGCACTGGCCAGGGGAAGTGTATCTGTGGTCAGTGCAACCTGTTCTTTCCTAAAGCAAATCAAATCTTCAAGACTGAGGAACTGCTGGAAGGGTCTTCTTCAGCCTTGTTGCCATTGATGCAGAGAGAGAGAGAGAGAGAGAGAGAGAGAGAGAGAGGCAGAGTTTGAGTTTTAAAATCCCTTTAATAAATCCTTGCGGGGGGAAGCAAAGATCTTAATGAGACCATCACTTTTAGTCAAAACCAAAAAGTAAAAAAAAACATCTAAGAAAAACAACAAATAATACATCTGCCAGCATTTACAACAACAAGCTGAAACAGGATTCAAAGATTAAACAACAGTTCTCCGTCTGGTCCCACAGAACACAGAGCCCCCCCAACAGTCCACCTGTGAACAAAAGCCTGCAGGTTGTTAACCATCCGGTAGCAGGAGTGCTCTACCCTTAAACAGGACTTCAATAGTCCCTGCAGAACCTGCACTGGTTCCACACCGCCTGCACTCTGAGCATGCTTCTTCCCTGTCAGCCAGATGACCAGTTTAGCAGCACCCGACAAAAAGTTAACAAATGTGTGGACGTTCTTCATTTTCACTGAGTATTTGGGGCCATAAATAAACAAATCATAAGAAAAAACCTCTCTGACATCCAGGAACCATTTCTCCAGGAGGGTGAAGAGGCCTGACAGCCGAGGACACCGGAGAAACAGGTGCTCCAGTGTCTCAGGCTGTAAACAAAACAAACACCCCTCCCCTGGTTTGGATCTATGTGTGCTCTGTATCTGTTCGTAGCTATGGCACCATGTACAACCCTCCACTGGAGGTCCGCTGTCCGTTTTTCAATGGGCAGCTTGTACAGAGATTGCCTTTCGGGGAAGTATCTGGACCAAAAACTAGAGATCAACCGGTATGGTTTTTTCAGGGCCGATACCGATTTTTAGTAGTCAAGGAGGCTGATAACCGATATTTGGAGCCGATATTCATTTGCAGTAAAAGTGAAAATATTGTTTTCAAAATTTAGAATAATAAGGACTCCAGCACTTAACTTTGTTTCTATGCCTTTAAGCATTTGTTTATTAAACATCTTAGACAATCAACAACATCTGTGTTTGAAAATTGTAACAAAAAGTGCAGTTAGCTTCCAGGTTCAGCAGTATCTCTTATAAAGAGAGAACAAATGAGCAAAAGAGAATGGAGTAAAAATAAATAAAGGTATAGTAGAGTCTATAGTAGAGTCACTAACGGATGCAGGCGTGCTAACGGTGCTGAATGCAGGAGTTGTAGCTGTAGATCTGAGGCTGTCAAAAATCGTGCACTCTTCAGCCTTGAGAAAGAGCCTTTGCTTAGCCAGGTGTTTCCTCAGATTGGAAGTATTTCTGCCGCTGGCCTCGCACTTCGTGTCACAAATGCAGAGCGAGCGTAATCTGCATCGCATTTTGAAAAGTGGAGCAGTACCTTCAGCCATGCTTGCTTTGTTGACGGAAGCCACGGCTGCTGACGTCATTACGCTCTCGTGCATGTCATGCTGTGTTCAAGTCTGGCATGGAAAATCACCGACTCTTCCACTCCCTCACAGTCACAAGGATGCGTTTAGGTACCTAAACATGGTACCGTTTTATTTTACGTTAATTGGTACTTGGTAGTAGCGATGCAATTCGGTCGGTGCCTATAGAAGTACTGAATTCGGTACCCATCCCTAGTCTGCTGCCTTAATTTACCTTTGAAACATATATCTGCTCTGTGGAGCTCCTTTCCTCGCAACACTTTCTCCTTTCACCGTGTGTGTGAGCACTGTGCATGAGCAAAGCTTTCACTGCTGATTGGCTGCTACCTGTGCCATGACTCTGCTTGTAACCAATCAGACGGTGCTAGAGACAGACTAGTGACTGCGGACAGAGCCAAAATAACCCAGTTTCAAATTGATCTCTTATCGGCCTTCGGATTAAAAAACAGGCCAATGCTGATATGTGTCAAAATGCCGATATGACACATCCATACCAAAAACCTCAGTCCACCTCGACTCTCTCATCCCTGCCAGAAAGCGCAGGCTTAAAACCTTCACGCAGAT
The DNA here is from genome assembly GCA_037975185.1 of Centropyge bicolor. Lineage (NCBI taxonomy): Eukaryota > Metazoa > Chordata > Actinopteri > Pomacanthidae > Centropyge > Centropyge bicolor. The sequence goes on from JBBMOC010000582.1 coordinate 12,444, forward strand.
TTGGTAGATCAGTTTTTTGTCTGCTGCCTGAAACTTGTCCAGGCGAGAGGTTGCAAAAGACAGCAACTGGCCTCCTCCCTCCTGCCAGTCCCCCACAGCCGGGGTGAGGGACAGAGGAGGGAAGCTGTACTCACTCTCTTCATCCCATTGGTCAGACAGAGTACGGTTTTCTGCAAACGCTCTCAGTGGTTGTGGCAGGGCGGCACAGACTTCTTCAACGACTCTCCTGATCAGTCTGGTGGATGTAATCTGAAGACGTCTATGGATGTTGTCAACAACTTCATCAGGTGGCCCAGTTTGGTGCAGCCAGCCTTCCTGAGACTGACTCGCAGGCTGGCAGATTGCGGTGTCTGAGTCTAAATGAAACTGTTAAAAAACAGAGGTTCTTCAAACAGCCACATTCGCGGGGCCTCGTCAGTGACCCGTGTTTTGTGAAAATCCTGCCATGCCTGCAGGACAGAGTTGTTAAAAGGGGTCAGCCCAGGTAAGTCTACTCCATTTGATTTAATAAGGAAAAGCTGCTTGGCGTAGCCCAGGCCCCCAGCTTTCCTTAGCAGTATCTGGGCAGTGTCCATCCATCTTGAGCCACAGCCATACAGCAGCCTCTGTGCAGTGCCAAGCCTGAAAGAAGCAGTCTTGGACTGGATGTCAACCAGTCCTTGCCCTCCTTCAGCCACAGGCAGGTAAAGAGCTGCTGCTCGAATCCAGTGCCGGCCAGATCAGAAGAAGTCCAGTCCGCTGTATTTCCTCCATCAGGCCTCTTGGTGGTGTCATGGCGATAAGTCTGTGCCAAAGAGATGAGGCAGCCAAGTTATTGGCGACCAGAACCCTTCCCCTATATGATAGCTGCGGCAGCAACCATTTCCATTTAGACAACCTTGCACACACTTTCTCCTTAACTCCTTCCCAGTACTTTTTCTGAAATTCATCTGATCCCAGAAACACTACCAACACCTTGACCCCCATCTTTCCCCACTGAAGTCCTCCAGGCAAATTTGGCAACGCCTGGTCTCTCCATTCTCCCACCACATGTAGCCTTCTCATAGAGTGGCAGAGTGTTTTGCAAACATTGCACATCCTGCTGGTTTGTGATAAAAACATTTACATCGTCTGCATAAGCAGATACAACTAGGGGGCAGCAAAGATCAGAAGACCATGGTAGTAATATGCTACCGAGCTGACTCCTCAGCCTGCACAGCAGGGGCTCAATTGCAAGGCTATAGAGTTGCCCTGAAATAGGACAGCCCTGGCTGATCCCTCTCTGAACAGGGATTGGTCGACTCAGACCAGCTCCTGTCTTTACCAAACACTGAGCACCACTGTACAGTAAATTCACCCAATTCAAAACCCCATCGCCAATGCCAAAAGCCCTTAGTGCACTAAACAAATAAGAGTAGTCCACTCTGTCTCTTGATCCAGTGACACAATCCCAAAACTCAAATTTTCATATTTACAAACATCAAGTACATCACGAATCAGAAAAATATTGTCCATGATTGACCTGTCTGGTACACAGTACGTTTGGTCCATTTTTACGAGTATTTCCAAATAGTTTTTTAGTGTGTTCGATAGGGCTCTGGAAAGCACCTTGTAGTCTGTACAGAGAAGGGACACCGGCCTCCAGTTCTTTAGTAAGGCCAGGTCCCCTTTCTTGAGCAGCAGACAGAGTACTGCTCTCTGGCAGGACACAGGAAGGGATCCTGTTTTGAGGCACTCCAGCAGCACTCCATGTAGGTCAGAACCAATAATATTCCAAAAGCGTTTGTAAAAATCCATGGAGAGCCCGTCGATTCCTGACAGAAAAGATTGCACTGGTTTAGCTCAGTCTCAATCACATAAAAGCCTTTAAAAGAGAGACTGAAACTAACTCCAAACAGAGCAAGCTGAGATCTAGAACATAGGAGAAAGCAGTTAGTTGGTGTTTTTGAAACTTTGGTTTTGAGTTCGCTTAGGACTTGCTGTCATGTAGTTGTCAGACTTGTGCGAGTCCACTGAGCTAGGACTCAGACTGTCCAGTCTTTTCCTACTCTCTATATACGTAGCCTGCCTTACACACCATGTGCTACAATACCATCCCTGTTGTCCAAGGCTTTCAAAAAAAACCCCAGATGCTACAGAAAATGCAACCCTGCAAACCTGCGCTGCCTCACAAAAGCCTCTGCTTCTAGTGCCTCTTTCAACTTTGGTCTATGGAATTGCCAGTCGGCTGTAAACAAAACAGAATTAATCCAAACACTGGTTAATTCTTCAGATATTCCGATCCTAGCCCTGACTGAAACCTGGATCCGTCCAGAAAACACTGCCACACCAGCTGCACTCTCTGCTGACTCCATTTTCTCCCACACACCCCGTACTGTTGGACGGGGAGGTGAAACAGGCATCCTACTGTCCAAAAAATGGAAGTTCACTAAGCTCTTTCTGCCCAACAACTACTCATCATTTGAGTACCATGCAATCAGTGTTACTGCACCAATTAAGCTAAATGTTGTTGTCATATACCGCCCTCCAGGGTGTCAACTGAGTGACTTTGTAGTTGAACTGGACATGTTACTCTCTGGCATTCAGGACTATGACACACCGCTGGTCATTATGGGAGATATGAAAATTCACACAGACAAAGCCCAAGCAACTGACTTTCTGTCACTTATGGCATCATTTGACCTCAAGCAGGTCTCCACTCCTCCCACACACAAAGCAGGAAACATGCTTGACTTGATCTTCTGCCGCAACAGCTCCACAACAAATCTGAGTGTTACTCCACTTCACCTGTCAGACCACTACTTTATTCAATTCACTGTCTCCTTACCAGAAGACCCTCCTGTTCTTCCGCAAATGATCTCAATTCGCCACAATCTTCGGTCCCTCACACCGACCCAGCTCTCTAATGAGGTCCTGGCTTCCCTGCCTCCTCATAATGAATTCTCTGCACTCACAGTTGATGAGGCTACAGACACTCTCTGTTCCTCCCTTGCCTGCTCTCTGAACAATCTCTGCCCTCTAACATCCAAACCTGCTCGTGACTCCCCCCCTAGTCCATGGCTAACTGAAGTCACCAGAAAGCAAAGGGCAGGGCTCAGAGCGGCTGAGAGAAAATGGCGTAAATCCAGAGAGCCCACTGACCTCAGTGACTATCAAAGGCTTCTAACATCATTTTCCTCCAGCTTAAAAACTGCCAAGACCATGTACTATCAGAGCAAGATCAATGGCACTTCAGATGCTTGGAAAATATTCTCTGCTTTTAACTCACTCCTCCACCCACCTCCTCCTCCACCCTCCGCTCTGCTCACTGCAGACATGTTTGCCTCATTTTTCACAGACAAAGTCTCTGCAATCAGTAACCAGTTCTGTGAGCCTGACCAACTCACTGTGCACCCACCAGCTAATAGGGTCACACTCTCCTCATTCTCTCCTCTGACTGAGGTGGAAGTCGCCAAACTGTTGCTGGACTCTCGTCCCACTACCTGTCCACTGGACCCGATACCATCCAACCTCTGACAAACTATCTCCCCATCACTTAACCCTGCAGTAACACACATCATCAACTTCTCACTTGCTACGGGTGTGTTCCCCGCTGCATTTAAACAAGCTCGAGTCACTCCACTACTCAAAAAATCTACACTCGACCCAGCCCGGGTCGAAAACTACAGACCAGTTTCACTCCTGCCCTTCCTGTCTAAGGTACTTGAGCGAACTGTCTTTAACCAAGTCTCTGCTTTCCTCTCTGACAACAAACTGTATGACCCAAATCAGTCTGGTTTCAAACAGGGTCACTCTACCGAGACCGCACTCCTATCTGTAACAGAATCACTGCGTTCTGCGAGAACTGCAGGATAGTCCTTTGCTCTCTGCCTTTGACACGGTTAACCACCAAATCCTCCTCTCCACACTCACTGAGCTTGGCATCTCAGGATCTGCCCTCCGCTGGTTCTTGTCCTACCTCTCAGGGAGATATTTCAGAGTGTCTTGGAGGGGGGAAGTGTCTGAACCATACAGCCTATCCACAGGGCTTCCTCAAGGGTCAGTGCTTGTTCCCTCCTCTTCTCAATGTACACAACCTCACTCGGTGCAATAATCCACTCCCATGGTTTCTCATACCATTGCTATGCTGATGATACCCAGCTTTTCCTGTCGTTCCCCCCAGACGACCACACAGTCTCTGCCCGGATCTCATCATGCCTTGGTGATATCTCGGCATGGATGAAAAAACGCCACCTTCAACTCAACCTCTCTAAGACTGAGCTCCTTGTCATCCCAGCCAGTCCCTCTATACAACAAGAAATCAACATCCAGCTTGAATCAGCCCAACTCAAACCCACAAAGTCTGCCAGAAACTTGGGTGTCATGATTGATGACCAACTTTCAAGGCTCATGTGGCCACTGTTGCTCGATCATGTTGATTCGCACTGTACAACATCAGGAAGATTAGACCCTTCCTGTCTGAACATGCAGCACAACTCCTGGTACAGGCTGTAGTAATATCACGCATCGACTATTGCAACTCCTTACTGGCAGGCCTCCCCGCATGCATGGTCAAACCTCTGCAGATGATCCAGAATGCAGCAGCACGTCTGGTTTTCAACCAGCCAAAAACAGCACATGTCACGTCGCTCCACTGGCTCCAGCTGCTGCTGCATCAAATTCAAAGCTCTTACACTTGCCTACAAAACCACAACAAAAACAGCTCCCTCCTACCTGAACACCCTGATTCAGGCCTACACTCCGTCTTGCTCACTACGCTCGACCAATGAAAGGCGCCTGATACAACCACCTCAAAAGGGCCCGAGGTCAATAGCTAGACTCTTCTCCTCTGTGGTTCCCCAGTGGTGGAACGAGTTACCAAACTCTGTTCGATCTGCAGAGTCGCTCTCAGTCTTTAAGGAAAGACTAAAGACCCAGCTGAACACCTGAACACCTTGGCACTATCTGACTTGAACCTTATCCAGGTTGTGTTCTCCTGACTGATCCTTGCTTGTGTTGTATTTACTCCCAGATGTACGTCGCTTTGGACAAAAGCGTCTGATAAATGAAATTGTCGAATTGTAGGATTGTTTTGTGGCGTGTGGTCAGGCCCACTCGTCTGATACCAGTCCAATAACACAGCAAGCTAATTCATGACAGTATCTTTCATCCTGATAAAAGTTGTAATATCTGTTAGATCCTGTTCAAGACGGTCTGGATCCTGAGACAGACAGACAGACAGACAGAGTATTTTATTAATCAATGAGTAAAGTTAAAGAGAAGGGTGTCTTTGTTGGAATGCAGTTAGTGCATTCATTAATTCAGGACCGGTTCTGGTTCTGTTCACTACACAGATTATTTCTCATGATTTCATCCTCTGTCTAATTGCTGTTTTGCAGAATCTACAATAAGGATTGTGCTCTTTGGGAAAAGTGAGAACAAAAAGAAAAGACTTGGAAACTTCATCATTGGTGACCAAGGGGCTCATTTCCACAAACATTCTCCAGTCAAGCAAAGTGCGGCCACCTATGGGGAGTGGAGAGGAAAATCTGTAGCAGTTGTTAAAGCCCCAGACATCTTCAAGCTGTCTGAGGAAACACTGAGAGAGGAGATGAAGAGAGGTGTGGCTCTGTGTCCTCCTGGACCAAATGTTCTGCTGCTCTTAGTGAAGCCCTCAACATTCACAGAGAGGAAGACGCAAACACTTAAGTCCATCCTGAGTTTGTTTGGTCAAGATGCTTTGAAACACTCGATGGTCGTCAGCACAGATGAAGGCGATGGAAGAGCTGTTAGACAGCTTGTTGAAGACTGTGGAGGAAGATGCTACAACATGGTTAGAGAAGACCACACATTGTTAATGGAGAAGATTGAGAGGATTGTGCATGAAAACAGGGGAACCTTCCTCAGCTTCACTGAAGAGACCAGAGGACCAAGGTCTGAGGACAAGAAACCAGCTTTGAACCTGGTTCTGTGTGGGAGGACAGGAGCAGGGAAGACGGCAGCAGCCAAGGCCATTTTAGGTCAGACAGAGTTTGATTCAGTCTCCAGCTCATCACAGTGTGTGAAACATCAGGGGGAGGTGTGTGGACGCTGGGTTTCCCTGGTGGAGCTGCCTGCCTTGTATGGAAAAGCTCAGGAGGCAGTGATGGAGGACTCAATCAGCTCCATCTCCCTCTGTGATCCTGAGGGCGTCCACGCCTTCATCCTGGTCCTACCTGTGGGTCCCCTCACCGATGAAGACAAGGGAGAGCTGAGGACCATCCAGAACACATTGGGCTCTCGAGTCAACGACTTCACCCTCATTCTGTTCACTGTGGAGTCAGATCCTACAGCTCCAGCTGTTGGTGACTTTATAAAAGGAAACCAGGACGTCCAGGATCTCAGTCGGAGCTGTGGAGGAAGATCTGTTGTCCTCAACATCAAGGACAAGCAGCAGATCCCAGAGCTGCTGGATGCTGTGGAAAAGATGAGAGATGAAGGATCCAGATGTTTCACAAAGGACATGTTCATCAGGGCTCAGATGGAGACAGTTAGAGGCCTTAAAGCTGAGCTGCAGGATGTGAGACAGAGGAGAGAGATGGGAGGTGATGATGATTGTCTCAGGATGGTGCTGATCGGGAAGACTGGCAGCGGGAAGAGCGCGACAGGAAACACTATTTTGGGCAAAGAACATTTTAAATCTACTCTCAGCCCAAGGTCTGTCACCAAGTTTTGCCAGAAAGCATCAGGAGAGATTGATGGACGTCCTGTCGCTGTGGTCGACACCCCCGGCTTGTTTGACACAACTCTGTCCAATGAAGACATTCAAAAGCAGCTTGTGAAATGTATCAGCTTGTTGTCTCCTGGACCTCACGTGTTCTTACTGGTGCTGCAGATTGGTCGATTTACAGAAGAGGAAAAAGAGTCTGTGGAGCTGATCAAGAAATATTTTGGAAAGAAGTCTGAAGACTTCATCCTGATTATTTTCACCAGAGGAGATGATCTGAAAAATGAGTCAATTGAGAGTTACTTAGAAGACAGTGATGACAGTTTAAAGAAACTGCTGAATGACTGTGGAGGCAGATACCAGGTCTTCAACAACAATGATGAGACAAACCGAACACAAGTCACTGAGCTGACGACAAAGTTAAAGAAAATGCTGAAGCTAAATGGCGGCAGCTACTACACCTCAGAGATGTTCCAAGAGGCCGAGGCAGCTATACAGAAGAAAATGGATCAGATCCTGAAGGAGAAAGAAGAAGAGATGCAGAGACAGAAGGACGAGCTCCAAAGAAAACATGAGGAGGAAATAGAAACAATGGAAAATAGAAGGAAATGGAAAAGAACAGTGGAAGAACAGAAAGCAGAAACTGAACAGGAGAGAAAAGTGAGAACAAAACATCTCAAAGAAATGGAAGAAAACATCAACAAGGAACGTGAGACCAATGAAGAGGAGGCCAGAAACCAAGCAGAAGAATTGAATGAGTTTAAAAAGAAATACACCGAGGACTTTAACACATTTGTAGAGAAACACATGGAGGAAATAAAGGAACTGAAGCAAAACTATGAGAGACAAACGAAAGAGACAAAACAGGAACTGAAAGAAGTGACTGAGGACTTGAAGAGAAAATACGAACTGGAAATAAAGGATTTGAAAGAAAAATACAACAATAAATGCAGTGTAATGTAACGTCTCGATCATCACGACGTCGGCAGATGAAACATCATTAAACAGTGTTTGGCTGTTAAACACTGTCTCCATTCAAAATGATTTATGATACTTTTGATTTTTCAGTCATCATTGAACTAAAAGTCATTTCACCCATTAAACATACAGATGAAGCAGCATCTGTTTGAACTGAAGTGATTCTTGATGAACGTTTTCTGAAAACACAAATTCTACTGTTTGATTTCTCCTGTAAATGATTTTAATAAGCAGTCATGTTGTTTGTGTCTGATCGATGCAGGAAACTTTCAGCTGTATCTTTTATGGACGTCAGCTTGAAGGAAACCACTGTTTATCTTACAGGTCAGTTTCCAGGTGTTGGTGTACAGTTAGTTTTACCTGCCGCGCTGCGCTCATTTAGTCTGAGTAAATCCTGTTTCTGCCTGTCTCCATGTTTCCAACAAGCTTGTGTGCTTTTAGTTTAAGATTTGTATCCCTGTGTTCAACATTTAATTAAGTTAGTCAATATTTGCAAAATGAAACTTACATGTTTTTATATCTATAGCCACACAAACACACACACACACACACACACACACACACACACACACACACTGCTCTGTAAAGTCACACCTGACTGTTTGTGTGTTTCCCACCCTCAACCTGCCTCATTAAATGTCTTGGAGTGAACCTGACTCGTGTCCTGACTCACATCCACAGTCACATGGCTCAGATTCATTGTGGAGCTTGAAAACAGCAGGTGACAACATGAAGTGTTCACCAGGTCTGTTGAGTATCTGTTCTGCCGCTTTGGATCAAAGCCCCTGATCTTCCTCAGCAGATGGACTTTTCCATGCAGATGTAGCTGTTACACAGTGGAGACACCAGCAGCTTCTTACTGTAAATCTGTTCACAGGGATTATGGATCTTATCTGAATATTAGTGACAAAGAAAGCAATATTGTTGTTTGAAAAATAATAAATGATTAATTATCAAAATAGTTGCCAATTATTTTTCTTCGGATCAATTAATTGCATAACTGTTGCAGCTCTCAGTTGTTTGAAAATCCAAAGAGTTCATTACAGATTACACCACCTGTTTGCTGCCCAGCTTGCTGTTTGCTGTTCAGCATTGGTTGTGTCCTGCCATGTTGTGTCTTAGTTCTGTGTCTTAGTTTTGTGTCTGAGTTCATGTCTTAATTTTTTAGTCCTGTCAGTCTTGTCTTGTTGTAGTCTTGTTGTGCCTTAGTCTTGTCATGCCCTTGTCTTGTCGTACTCCTGTCTTGTCTGAGTTCTGTCTGACACTATTCACCTGCCATAGCCTCTCATGTCAGGTCTCTGTACTCTCCTTATCACCCCACCTCTGCCTCACCTCACCTACAAGCGACTCCCACCTCATCCTCATCACCTGTGTTCCCAGCTGTAGCTAATCACCTATCAGGACTCTATATAAGTTGGTTCATTTCATTTTGCCCCTGCCGGATTGTTGTCTTCTTGTATTGTTCATGTCCATGTTGTTCTCGTTCATATTTCCTTTGTCATGTCATGCCTTGCTCTTTGCTGAGGTTTTTGTGTTTGGATTTTTGACATTCCTGGAACTAACCTTGCTGTGAGTTTTTGTTAAGATTTCTTTTGTTTTCATTAAAGTCTTTTCTGAGTAGAAGTTAGTGTGATGCACATGAGTCCTCGACCATCCCCCCGACAGAACAATCCGGCCAGAATATGGACTCAGCACACACAATCGGCTACCTCATGGCCAAGATTAATGCCACCCTCCAGGAGAATGAAGTTATGTTAGCAGCATTGGCTGCATGAACTGCCCATGGGGTGGCAACCAGGGCTGGGCAGCCTGCACCTGTTCCAGAGTTAGCTAGCCTTCTGCCTGCTAGCCTCCTGCCAGCACCTGCTCCAGAGTCGACTAGCCTCCTGCCAGCACCTGCTCCAGAGTTGGCTAGCCTTCTGCCTGCTAGCCTCCTGCCAGCACCTGCTCCAGAGTTGGCTAGCCTTCTGCCTGCTAGCCTCCTGCCAGCACCTGCTCCAGAGTCGACAAGCCTTCGGCCTGCTAGCCTCCTGCCAGCACCTGCTCCTGAGTTGGCTAGCCTTCTGCCTGCTAGCCTCCTGCCCGCACCTGCTCCAGAGTCGACTAGCCTTCGGCCTGCTAGCCTGCTGCCAGCACCTGCTCCAGAGTCGACTAGCCTTCGGCCTGCTAGCCTGCTGCCAGCACCTGCTCCAGAGTCGACTAGCCTTTGGCCTGCCAGCCTCCAGCCATGGTCTCCGCCCATGCTCCAGCAGTTTAGCTACAAGCCCAAGTCACAGTTGCAGCTCCAGGTTCCCACATACCAGACCAAGCCACAAGCCACAGCTCCAGGTCCCCAGCCTCCAGCCACAGCCGCAGCTCCTGGTTTCCAGCTACCAGCCTCCTCCATCTCCTGTTCCGCCTGGGCTGCAGCCATCCCCACACACTCCAGTGCCCGAGGTGCAGCCTCCTATTCCTCCAGACCTCGAACGACACCCCCCAGACCTGCCTGTTCCCGAGCGGCCGCCTCCTGTCCCTCCTGCACTTGAGTCCTCGACCATCCCCCCTGACAGTTATTTTGAATTCAGATCAACTGAACTCCCTGAAGGCTGATTTCAACAAGCACAAATCTGTCACATATGATCTAGTTCCAGATGACCTCAGGCTGTTTCTCACCAGGTACAGAGAAAATCATTAGTTGCATATCAATAACTAACTCTGGCTTTATAGACTCTGGATTTTAAACATGACATTTGACAAGATGTTCAATTGTTTGATGTGACACATACAGAATAAAGTTTTCTTCAAAGAATCCAGGTTGAATGAAATATTCTTTGTTGAGAAATGTAATTACATCTGATGTTCATGTCGTGTTTTAGGTTTTCTGTGTTTTCGCTTGTGCAGATCAGCTGATCTTCGCTGTCGCTTCCTCCCTGTGAGACCCTTTGCTCTTTTTGCTCTCATACAGATGAATTGTGAAACTCTTGTCTTTGGAGGACGGGAGCAAAAGATAAGACTTCCAGTGTAACTTCATTTTGAGCTCTTGTTCTGTTTGAGGGAGGAGAATGAAGGACAGATCCATTCTAAGGTTTGACTGAAGGTTTGTTTTTTGGCCTTTTCTTATGAAGTCAAAAGTTCTGTTTACATAAGGACGCTAGAAGTACATGAAGAAAGCCGTCTTTTTGTTTGAGTCCTTCATTAGCAGAATTACCACCACACCTTCTTTTCTAATTCTGGCTATAATCCAGCAACAGTCTCATTCACTCATAAAACAAAACTTTGACCTTTAACGGTAAATCAAACCTGAACAGGATGAAAGTTTTGTGTCAAGAAATAAAATGTTATCACCTGCTGATTACAAACTATTAAAATAATACTTTGATCTGAAGGTGTCTGTTTCCATCGGCAGTATAAAGCAGTACTGCAGTCCTGTCAGCTTCATGTAGTACAGTCCTGTTTGTGCAGTAAAATGTCTCCTGTGTAAGATTTTCTTTTTCATTATTAGATTTTTAATCCTGAAGCATCAATGTTAGAGCAACAATTTCCTTTTGGAGCTCCTCCAGGTGGCGCTAGTTTGAACTACTTTATATTCAGTCAGCTACTTTATTCCAGTGGACTATGAAGAACTAACTCACCAACCTGTCACCTGCAGAAGTTCTCTGATGACTCTGCCATCGTCGGCCTCATCACAGACGGGGACGACAGGGAATACAGGGAACTCACACAGGACTTCATCTACTGGTACTGGCAGAACCGCCTCCAGGTCAATGCGGGGAAAACCAAAGAACCGGTGGTGGATTTCCGCAGGGGCACTCACTCCCCTCCAACACCAGTGAACATCCAGGGAATGGACATTGAGATGGTGACGTCTTATAAGAACCTGTGTGTTCACCTCAACGACAGGTTGGACGTTTGAGGTTAAGGGCGCATGCTCGTGCAGCGACCGGCAGCAAGTACGTCTGTGTCTGTGGAAGTGTTTTTAGTGTTTCTTTTTTAGTAATCCTGGTGTTTAATACAGTGGATCTGGCCTGAACAACAAGGTGTATATGGCCCTGAACTAAACTTCACTGGAAGGTGTGTCTCTTAATGGACAATGGAGTTTTCAGCGTGTTTTCTCCTACTGTGGCTGGCGTTCTGCCTTTCCTCTGGTCTACCACTGCCACACGACCAGCCGGCTCGGACTCAATACAGCAGAGAGTTTCTTCTACAGTGGAGCGACCCTCCGTCAGTTCCTCCCTTGGATTTAATCTTTCCGAGCCTGGACTCTTTTACTGATCACAGGGACGGCGATCAGAAAGACTTTAATGCTCTGCTCCGCAAAACAAGGAAGCGGGGCAGACGTGGTGGTTTACTCCAGCGCCTGCAGAGACAGTCGCTCTCTCGCATCCCACTACCGTCCATCATCCTCGCTAACGCACAGTCTCTCCGTAATAAATGTGATGAACTGCAAGCACATGTCTGTTTTCAACATGAATTCAGAAACGCATGTTTATTAGCGATTACTGAAACTTGGCTTTCGGACAGAGACTCCAATGCGGAAATAACCATTGATGGATTCGGCGAACCGGTCCGCCTAGACCAGGATGCCAGCGTCACTGGCAAATCACAGGGCGGGGGCCTGTATGTTAATGAGCGGTGGTGCAAAACCGTCATTATCAGAGAAAAACTGTGCACTAAACACATTGAATTGCTGTCTGTGTCCCTGCGTCCCCACTACCCCCCCGGGAATTCCCCCAGATATTCGTCACCATTGTGTATATCCACCCGAGAGCCAACGAGGAGGAGGCCTCGGAGTATGTACTAAAAGTGACCTAGAAGCTGCAGTCCCTATCTCCAGATGCTCCTGTCTTTGTTCTTGGTGACTTCAACCACTGCTCATTAAAAAGAACTCATAAAAACTTTTTTCAATATGTCACCTGCCCAACCAGGCAGAACAAAACCTTGGACCTCCCCCTTCCTCCACTGGGTGGGGCTGATCACAACTGTGTGCTGCTCATGCCAGCTTATCGCTCTGCCCTCAGGAGAGGTAAGACCATCACCAAGCAGATTCACAACTGGACTGATGATTCCAAACTGAGCTTACAGGGTTGCTTTGAAAAAACGGACTGGGACATGTTCAAGGACTCATGCAGTGATATTGATGAGCTGACTGACGTTGTTAGTAGCCATGTAACCTTTTGTGAAGACTGTGTGATTCCAAAAAAGTCAAGATATTTCCAAACAGCAAACCCTGGGTGACAAAAACTCTGAAAAACCTGTTAAACAGGAAGAGGAAGGCATTCCGAGAAGGTGACCCTACAGAGATGAACCTGATTAAAAGGGAGATTAAGAATGAAATAAAAAAGGCAAAGTTGAAATACAAGGAGAAGTTGGAAAGTGAACTTGCCAAAAACAGGCTGGGCCCTGTGTGGAATGGTTTTAAGACTATTGTTGGTTCAGAGATTAAATGCAACAAAAAGGTGACTCTTCCTGGTTTTAATTCTGATAACCAACTAGCACATGAATTTAACAAGTTTTATCTTAGGTTTGATTGTTTTGATTTTAGTAATGAGATTTTAAATCTTTAAATCTTTTTTTAATGTTCTCTCTGTGGCCAAATCTTTTAAACACTCCAAAGTTGGAAAAAGCCCGGGTCCTGACAATATAAGTGGTCGACTGCTCTCCTCCTGTGCAGAGCAGCTGGCTCCCATTTTTTATCATATCTTCCATATCTTATCTTATCATATCTTCCAGCTGTCTTTTAACCAACAGAAGGTCCCAAGGTGCTGGAAGCAGTCAATAGTGATACCTGTGGCTAAGACCAACCACCCAAAAGTTTTTAATGATTTTAGACCTGTGGCTCTGACATCCCTTGTCATGAAATCTTTTGAAAAACTGATAAAGTCAGATCTTCTTAGTAAGACTGAACACTTACTCGACCCTTTACAGTTTGCCTACAGGGCCGGCCGAGGAGTAGAGGATGCCACTGCCACTTTATTAAACTTTGTTTTTAAGCATCTTGAAGGGAACAAAAATCATGCTAAGCTGCTATTTGCTGATTTCTCATCTGCTTTTAACACAATTCAGCCCCACATTTTAATCGATAAACTTCTTAACAATTTTCATTTAGATTTTAATGTGGTGGGCTGGATTCTGGACTTTTTAACATCCAGAACACAGAGGGTGAGGGTGAATGGATGCTTGTCAGGAGAGATGTCATTATCCACTGGGTCTCCCCAAGGCTGCGTCCTCTCCCCTCTCCTCTATATTTTGTACACTGATGATTGCCGAAGTCGGCATGACAACAGATTCATTTTAAAGTTTGTTGACGATTCAGTAAAAGTCAGAAAATCGAAAATTACAAATATCTTGGGACAACCCTGGATAACAAGTTAAATTTTACCTGCCACTCAGAGAGCCTACATAAAAAAGGCCAGCAACGACTGTCCTGTCTGTGGAAACTGTCCAAATTTCAGATCGACAAATCCCTGATGATCTTATTTTATAGATCATGCATCGAATCTGTGATGACCTTCTCTCTTCTCTGCTGGTTTGGCAACCTCAACATCCGGTCAAAAAATGCACTGTGCAAAGTAATTAATACAAGCAGTAAGATTCTGGGAGTACAACAGTGCACACTGTCAGATCTGTTTATGAGACAGATAATTAGAAAGGCCAATGCCATTCTTTTTGACAGCTCCCACCCTTTACATCATGAGTTCCAGTTTCTGCCTTCTGGCCCCCGGCTTAGACTTCCCCGTATGAGAAGCAACAGGTACAAACACTCCTTCGTCCCCACAGCCATTTCCCTGTTGAATTCAGGACAGGGTAGGAGGAGTCGTACCTGATTAACAGGTATTTTATGGCTTCTTATAGGCAGGTTTCCTATCGCCATGTGAGGCCATTGATATCGGCAGAGACTGATTGTTATTTGCACTGTATGCACTGTTTGCACTTTCCCTAACTTGTTTGGGCTACGTGAGTCGTTGTTACCGATGTTGTTTGTTAGCACACTGTATTATCCTTCCCTTTTAGATTTTTTATTGTATGTCTCCTATATGTTTTTATGTCTTTACATGTCTGTATTCGCTGCAACACAAATTGACCTAGGGGGACACTAATAAATATCTGAATCTGAATCTCAATCTGGACTGGACTGATAACTCTGCTGCACCTTACAGGAAGGGTCAGAGCAGACTCTATCTGCTCAGGAGACTGAGGTATTTTGGAGTGCAAGGGACGCTCCTGAAGACCTTCTATGACTCTGTTGTTGCATCAGCCCTTTTCTATGGAGTTACGTGCTGGGGCAGCAGCGTTTCAGCTGCGGACAGGAACAGACTGGACAAGATCATCAGGAAGGCCAGCTCTGTGCTGGGTTGCTTCCTGGACCCAGTGGAGGTGGTGGGAGAGAGGAGGATGATGGCCAAGCTGTCATCCATGTTGGGGAATGACTCCCACCCCCTGCAGGACACTTTAACAGCTCTGGAGAGCTCCTTCAGCCACAGACTGCTTCACCCAACGTGTGTGAAGGAGCGATATCACAGGTCTTTTCTTCCTGCAGCTGTTAGACTGTATAACCAGCACTGCTCCCAATACACCATGGACCATATACTGCTCTTCAGTACACTTGTGCAATACCTGTTCTTTATGTAACTCCACTCACTGTGCAATACTTGACCAAATCAATGTGCAATATTCTGTATTTAAGCTGCCATTTCTTACCTCAGCTTAGGCCCATTGTGTATTTTTACTGGTCATATATTTTATACTGGTTGTATATTTTCATACTTCATATTTTTCATTTCATATCCATACTAGAAATTGTAAATAAGTCATGTAAACTTGTGTATACCTCCTTTTGAGACTGTTATTTGTCCTTAATATTTAACTGCTGCTCTCCCCTGTGCTGCTGTAACATGTGAATTTCCCCACTGTGGGACGAATAAAGGCTTATCTTATCTTATCTTATCTTATCTTATTGCCAATTTCCCGGAGGGAACCTCCCAAAGGGATTAATAAAGTACTCTGTCTGTCTTATCCTTATACAACTGAGATAAAAAATAAATGCATTTACATGAAAATCAAGTCATTTTTGATCAAGGTCAACCTGTGAGTTTTACATTAAACAACTCATTGGACTGTTGTCATTGGAGCGTTTTTCGGATCCACCACAGGTCACTAAAACTACCTGGACAGTACAGATACATTGTGTGTCTTAACCACTGTGATCCTCCTTTGTACATCTGTCTACACTGAGTTGACCCATGTGGAGATTTATATACAGTATACGACTAAAACAACCAATGTTTATCGTGTAACAAGTGTAGAGTCAGGAGAATAAAGTCTGTTACTAGGAAAAAAGCTTTAATAAAAGTTGGACTGAGATTGTTTTGCCTCTTAATTTTCATCGTCGTCACAGTCTGTCACATGTTTCATATCAGCAGGACGCCTCTCCTGCTTAGTTTGGCACCAGATGATACTGAACTTTGTTCTTCCTGGTGGGAGCTGGTCTCAGGTCTCAGGTGAGTCCAGGTACAGATTCCTCCACGACCACAGTGACGGCCATATTGAGAGAAGAGGGCGGTTTATATTTTTATAGTCAGGATCAAAGTCAAAGTTGTTCTCATCAATCATTTCCTGTTTTCTTC
>JBBMOC010000583.1:10589-28623 GCA_037975185.1 Centropyge bicolor
AAAAAAATCACATACTATACATCAGCGTTTTTTACTGCTCCACATGCATGTGAAGGCTTAATATCTCTGAAAGTAGTGGAGATATTGACTTGAAATTTTGCACAGTAGCTATTAGTAACAAGGGCATTACAATAAAAAATTATGAAGCAAATAAATTACATTACAATAATAAATTATGAAGTAAATCTGAGATGGTGCAAAAAATTCACCAAAAAAAAAATCACATACTATACATAAGCATTTTTTACTGCTCCACATGCATGTGAAGGCTTAATATCTCTGAAACTAGGGATGAGCTGGATACTCGTTTCAGACAAGTATCCATTACGGATAAAGCATGAATGTATGTATGTATGTATGTGTATTTGTATGTATGTATGTGCATGTGTATGTGTACGTATGTCCATGTATGTATGTATGTATGTATGTATGTGTATACGTATGTATGTATGTATATATGTATGTATGTAAGCATGTATATGTATGTATGTAAGCGTGTATGTATGTGTAAATGTATGAATGAATGTATGTCTGTTTGTCAATCTATGTACGTATGTATGTATGTATGTATGTGTATTTGAATGTATTTCTGAATGAATGTATGTATGTATATTTCTATGTATGTATGTAAGCGTGTATGTATGTGTATATGTATATATGTGTGTACGTATGTGTATTTGTATGCATGTATGTATGTGTACGTATATATATACAAGCCTACATACATACATATATGTATATACATACATACATACATATATGTATATACATACATAAATGTAAATGATCTTTTCATTTAGAGAAAAATCATAAGGAGTACAAATTGATGGCTATTTACAAGATGTCTTGCTTTGGAGAGAAGAAGAAACGAGCTGAAGTTACATAAAATAAATTATTTAAAAAGTCAGACTGGGCCACATATAAACTGACAGGTCAAGACCAGTCTGTGAAACACTAAACCAGGAAAAAAAGTCATTCAAATTTAATAATGAAAATAATCATGTCATCATTAATCTTCCTGCCACTGGTCTTTGACGTGTACTGCTGTGTTACCTGGCAAAGTCCTCGTGGGAGAAAGGCACCGTGCGAATAGTCTCACTAACGAAGTTGACAGGGAAAGGCATCTGGAAGAGCGTCTTCATCTGACACGGGTGGAAGTTCACCTCCTGAAAAGTGAAGGTTATTCATTGTTAATGAGGCGAGAGTGTCGGACATGTCCGGGACTTGTACAGAAGTTTCTAACAAAAACTACAAAATGAAGTTGTTTACAAGAAGTGGAATTAAGGTACAATGTGTTGTTTCTTATAGACTATATGTATTAGACCAGCGGTTTTCAAAGTGTGAGGCGCAGAGTCTGGGGCGAGCAGAAAACGGAAGAAGTATGACCCTGATTATTTAAAGTTTGGCTTTTCATGTATTGGTCCTGATGATGCTGCGCTGCCACAGAGTGTTATCTGCAAAGAGGTGCTAGCTAACGACAGTATGCGACCACGTAAACTCCGGCGTCATATTGAAACCAAGCACCAAAGTTTAACGACCAAGCCGCTACGATAAAAAAAAATTATCGTTGATCTGTTTATTATCTGATTTGAGGAATTGCACAAAGAGGCCTTAAATTGAATGTATTCAAAAAGATATTAAAAAACTTTGTTAAAATGTTAAAAACAGATGCTAAAATGTGTTTAAAAAAAGATGTTAAAACATAAAGTTGTTAAAATGTGTTTTAAAAATACTAAAAACATACAGATGTTAAAATGTGTTAAAAAAAGATATTTATCCACACACACAGATAAAGATGATTAAAATGTTTTAAAAATATGTTTAAGAACATACAAACATGTTTAAGATGTTTACAAAAATAAAGATGTGTATAGCATTTATTGTTTAAAACCTTTTTTAAGCCTGTGTGGAACATACAAAGCAACAACAATAACAGTAATAATAGTAATAATAATTAGGGGGGTAAAGGGGGGGCGGCATGCTTTGGAGTTCTCTTTAGGGAGGCTCGCTATCCCACACTTTGAAAACCCCTGTTTTAGACAATTAGAGCAGAGATATAACTCTGCTCATCCTAATAGAAGGTAAGAATTCCTAAATATTTCTGCTTCCATTTGCAAAGTCAGCAACAGCCTCTTTGCTTCACAGTTCTCTCTTTTGCTTGTTTTAGAAGTTTTAGAGTTTTACTTAAAAAAAAATCAAAAGCTGATGTAAAACGAGAAACCAGAAAGTGGTAAATTATTTGTAATTTAACTATAATTAACAACTCCTTAACTCTATGTAGATGATGACCAAATGTTACAGGAGTAACAGGTTAACCTCTGACATGAAAAAGCTGAAACACTGAACTTACAGAGATGAGTTTCCTACATGGTCCGGAGTCATCGAGGGGGTCTAGTGGTCTCTTTAATGAAGCAATAAATAAGAATATTATACTTTGATTTGATCGATAAGTCAATATGACAAATCTTGTGACTGGTTTATTGGCTCAGTTTGCCTGTTGATATCTTACCTCAACGATGTTAGCTCGGACAGGTTTGCGTTCTTTTCTGTTTTCAGCCACTTCCTTCATAAAACTCTCCAACTGAGCTGCTGTGTCGGACATTTTCTGTGGAGTTGCGTTGATCGCACACCTGTAACGAAACAGACCTTTTAATTTAAAGAGACAAATGTCTGCTCAGTTTATTAAGCCATTACAACAATACAAACAACAGAAAAACACTCGAATTAACAAGAGAGAACTGTGACCACGGCTGAAATTTGCCCATGACTTTAAAAACAGACAAGCATTCAGCGCTCGAATACTGGACAGATAAACAATCCACCATCCACAGTGATATGAACCCACCTCATGTTGTCGGGGTTGAGTAGGTGTTTTTTGATTCTGGGTAGTGTTCGGACGACTTGGCTGAGGTCGGACATCGCAGCTATCCTCTTCATAAACTTCACCTGATGTTTACATAACACAAATAAACAATAGGTTAAAAAAAAAAAGACTCAAAACTCAATAAAACAAAATTAATTTTTAGTGAAAATAATCACAACCAGTGTCCTAAAACTACAGCTGGACATGTAATGTAAAAAGTAAAAAAAAAAAAAAAATCAAATGAATGTTTAGTTGATTTAACTTTTCCATTTTTATGTGTTACATCAGTCAAAGGTCTGTATCAAACAGAACCTTTACCAACAAAAGTTAATTTTTAATGACAATTTGAAATTATTATTGTGACAAAGTAATTATCTAAACCAGCAACATGATATGTTCATAACATCACAATGTGACTCCACTGAAAGTCAATAAAAAAAAAATAACATGCACCTGTTCCATCCCACCAAACGTCTCCAGGAGGTCTCCAGCTGGAGTCAGGTGACGGCCTGCACGGGTCATAGCATACATGTGACCAGAGTAGGAGATCCCATTGGCCAACTCCTGTGCTGACATCATCACCAGCACCCTGAGGCGCTCCTCGTCATCAAAGTGGGGGCTAGAAGGAAACGTTTGCTTGTTTCAATGACTCTTTGTTTTGTCGACATCCACTTCACTGGTCACCACATACACAATCACAGCTGACTGTTGCCAGGTAACCACAAATGACAGAAAACCTCCGATGCAGTTTTTCTGTTTGCACAAACTGAGTGAAGGACATACTTGTTGAATATGTTGCTCCACAGCTGAAACATGTGAGGGAGGTTCCTCTCCAGGCAGGAAGAGGACAGGAGGACGCCCTGAGACAGAGAGCACACGGCCAATGAGAGACACTCACACTGTCGCCTGCAGCAGTACAACATCAACCAATCACATGTTCCTTTTCTCAGATGGAAGAGGCTGGAGCTTATCCCAGCATGCACTGGGCTGAATCAGAAAGCCAAACCTGTCTATTTGACAGGTTTACACATGTTTATTTTTTAGAGTTTCAAACGTTTGCTGCTCCACTAACTCACTTCAAGTTTCATTTTCACGTCACAGACTTCAGTGTGATGTTGGCACCCACCTGCTCGTACATGTCCAGCTGGGTGGAGTCAGGGATGACCTGGGTGGAGACAGACATGCCCCCCGTCCTCAGCTCCTGCTGCTGGGCCTGTTGCCTGTAGTCCAGACCTCCAGAGCCCATCCTGATCAGACAAACAGAAACATGTCCACACCCTGTCTAATCTCACATTTTAATAGCATTAAATCATAGAACAGATTTAATAAAGGAAATAAAGAAGTAAGAATCACTTTCGACTGGATTCATCTGATCACATAATGAAAACAAAACTGCAGACAAACATGTTGTTGTCAAAATAAACTAATTCTGAAGCTCATCTGTTCAGTCCAGGCCTCGTTCTGGTCTCACGCACTGACAGATTAACTCACTTGGTAATAACAGTGCAGAAGAGCGGGACATAAAGCCTGAGGTCCTCTGGCAGGGTGTTGAGACTACACATGGCTCTGAAGTAAACCAAGCCGTTGGTGGGCTGCTCGCAGTACTGAACTGGAACGCCACCTGTGGGGATTCGGAGAGTGTATAATGGTGACATATATACCACGCTATGATTACTGTGTAAATGTGATCTGAACCAGTGTGATGTATCGTGGACACTGTGCTGTACCTGCAGTGCTGATCTGAACAGGAGTGATGGGTCTCGTGGCCTCAATGTCGGACACTTTGAGCGCAGGCAAACAGGAGGCGTCCTGGGTTTCACTCTGAACAGCCAGCAGCTCCAAACCTTCCCCAGGAGAAAAACACAACCCTGTAATATCTAGTTTGAAGCGGAAGTGCTTTATATCCTGGTTCAGTCAGGAACTTGGAGGACTCTCAGAAATCTCTGATTGGTAATACTGGGTATATCACAGACACTGAAAATTTTACATTCTTCAAGAGACTCAATTTAATGGACTACAAATCTCATGAGAACTAATTCCCTGAAGAAAGTCCTTCTATATTTAGGGTCAACTCCTTGTCCATCCTGACTGAACCTGGCAAATGACACTCAGTCGTCTAGAATCCAGACATCCTCTACTGTGTAACACTGTTTGTGTCTGTTTGTGTTTTAGAATTTATTTTGTTTAACATTTGTGAAAAAAAATTTAAAAAGAGATTTGTCACATGTTCTTACCTTTCTCATAGATCTCTTTTCTGTCACTGTCAGACAGAGCCTGGGTCTTTTTCTGGAGTTTCTCTTCCTCAGCCTTGGCCTGTTTCTCCATGTAGGTCTTATCTGGGCTCATGGACAGGGTCAGTCTGTGTGTGTTCTCCTGCAGGGACGGTTGACAGGGGGATTTGAAAAGGGACAAAGATGCATGAATTAGCATTAAACCCTGATATTCTACTGAGGACAAGACACTGCTGACAGCATCTGTGCTGCTGCTGTGAACATGAGAGACTTAAAACTCAACCAGCACCAACTGGCTGCTGCAGCTGACCTCTGACCTCCCTGAGAAGGAGGAACAATTTAAGAGATCCCACTTCCCCACTAACTCCCAACCACAAGGTGAAAATCCTGCATCAGTTTAACAAAGACATGAATGTGTGACATGTTGCCTTTTCGGGAGGCAGACACCCTTTGCATATTTAAGAGTAGGCTTCAAACCTTCCTCTTTGACAAAGCTTATAGTGAGGGTTGGTCCAGGCGAGTCCTGAGCCATCCTTTAGTTCTGCTGCTATAGGCTTAGACTGCTGGGGGACTTCCCATGATGCACTGAGGTTCACTCTTCTCTCTCTCTCTCCTCCACCTGTATCCATTCATAACCCATCAATACATCGTACTAATCCAACTTCTTCCCTCTCTCCTAGTTTTGTGTCTTCTCTCCTGTCGCTTTCCGCAGGTTCTTGTGTTACTGGATCCCCAGAGTCCGGACCCATGTTTACAAGCCTCTGACTGTCCATGTGTCCCCGTTCAATACCGCTGTTCGCTATGTACACGCCTGTGGATTATATTGCTGCTTGTCATACCCCCCCCCCCCCCTCTCTCTCTCTGTCCCTCTCTCTCTCTCTGTCTCTCTCTCTCTCTCTCTCCCCCCAACCAGTCGTGGCAGATGGCTGCCCATCACTGAGCCTGGTTCTGTTCGAGGTTTCTGCCTGTTAAAAGGAAGTTTTTCCTCGCCACTGTCACATCAAATGCTTGCTCATGATGGGAACTGTTGGGTCTCTATATGTTGTCGGGTTTCTTGACCTGGTCTGTATGTAAAGTGCCTTGAGATAACTGTTGTTGTGATTTGGCGCTATACAAATAAAATTGAATTGAATTGAATTTTCTTTCTTCTAGCTACATTGGAAACATGTGTAATTCACCTTAAAGTACTGCTTGACTTTGTCCTGGAGGAAGCGAGGGTTTTCCTTCAAGGCTTGTCTGAACTCAGCAACGCTTTGGTTGATCTGCAGCAGCTCCACCGGGTCGCCGTCATGGTTCCACGATGACGCTATGTACTAGAGACACACAATGTCGAGAGTGAGGAGACATTCAAGAGGAGGAAATCTGCAAATACACTCAAGACAAGTCTCCTGGGACAAAAACTACAGACATGCTTACATTCTTAACTTGGATAGAATTTTACAGAAAAGCAGAGAAAACAAACAGCTTTCCGTTACAAAAACCAAAAGCTGTCAGCATTTGTTTTGCTAACATACCTCCTGTAGAGGCAGAAGTACAGATTATAGTTATAAACTCAGTTCATATGATTAAAATTGTTAAGAAAATGCATGTTCAGTTGTATGGGTGCAGGGAAGTTTAATAATTCATAATTTCATTTTTAAGTTCATATAATAGTTAAAAATATTTAAAAGTCTATTGGAATTCATTTTATATGTATTATATATATATATAATCATTTTTATAAGATTTTGCATACATTGTTAAAAAGTGTACTTGCCCTTTAAGAGCGCATAGAGCAGAGCGCATGCTTCCTTGTTTACATTTTGCCGTCACTCAGCGCTTGAGAGTTAGAAGGCATACGGTTTTCTTACCTCTTTAGTCTATTTTCAGTTAGTTGAAAACTATTGTGTTAGCCAGCTATTTTGTCTGTATTTTGGAAATAAACGTGGAGATTTTTTTATATTTTTTCGTTACAAACAAAATGCTCTCCTGTGTGGATTTGTGGAGCTACAGCTGAGCTACAGACACGGCCTGTGGAGTTCAACTTATGGCAGTAGACTGATGTGTAAGCCAAAGCTAAAGGCTCTCAAGCTAAGCAAACCTCTACACCTCCCACATGGAGGCTTATAAATTCCTACAGTGTCCTCGTGGTGGTGAAGACAAAATGAAGGTTCCAGGTAAAGAGCAGTGAACTCACCGAGGCCAGAGACAGGCCGAAGTTGGTGGACTGGTGCTTCATCTCGATCTCAATCGTATGGAGCAGAGCCTCGATTCTTTCCTCCTCAAAGCCAGTCCTGTGATCAATAATATTGATAGTAATGACTCACACATTTAATGACATTCACATTTAATGTCGAGCCATTAAAAAAACCAGAACAGCCAGTGGGACCATGGGACTTACTCTATAATGTCATTGATGGTTTGGCTGATGATTTGTTTCACCCGCTCTGTGTCTTCCTCAGCCATTCCCTGCAGGCCGATGCTGAACGATGCCTCTTTGGTGCTGCCATCATATCTGCGCAACAAGACATTTCAATCAACATAAGTATCACTGGATGCTCCATAGTGTTTCATTAAACACAAATGGTCACATACTTAAAATCAGGGGTATTCAACTAAAATTTAAAGAGGTCCAGTGGGAGAAAATTTCTTGACGCAAAGGTCCGGGAGATCATAATGTCTAACTATATGATGTGATATATATATAGTATAATAATAATGATAATAATAATAATATATTTATTGTTAAGTAACATAGAACTGAACTTATATATGACTGCCGATATGTATAATGTTCCCTCATTTACTAAATAAAAAAGGGCTGCATTTCAAAATAAGAGAAAATAAATACAGCTGAGTGGCATCATGTGGAATGGTTTAACTCGCATGTAATTGGTTCATGTGTTTCCTAATCCACTGAACCACTGCCGTAAAGACTACAAAAGCTGCGCTGGGTTAAAACAGAAGCGACCCATCAGGTTTTAAATCATAGCCTTCTGTTTTGGTTAAAAGGTCCAGGTCCGTATGGGACAGCTTCTGGGTCCGGACCTGGACCGCGGTCCGCCTTTTGGTGACCTCTGCTTTAGATGATATGTTTTTCCCCCATATGATAAGCAGTAAAATCAAACTGTAACTGATCCCAGTTTTGTAAAACACAGGAGTGCTGTAGGTATCTTAAAGCCATATACAAACCCGACGACAGAAGAGAAGCCGGTTCCTATCTTGGGTTCAATGAGAGCTTTGTAGAAGGGAGAGTTTGGTCCAGAGATCATGAGAGAGGACAGCAGGCTGAGAGTGAATCCTTCAAATGTGTCAGTGATGCTGCACAGAGAAACCAGAAAAAGAGATCGGATGTTATTGAATAACAGGCTCAAAGCTTCACTTTTTTAAAAAGAACTGTTGTATGATTTCTTGTATTCAGGTGGAAACCCCCTGAAAAAATGTCAACACGAGTATACAAGCTGTGGATAAAAGGTCAAACAGGAGGATCGCAGACACTGAAGATTCAGTATCTGTGGCTTCAGAATCCTTCAGAATACTTCAAAATGAGTTTGAGCACAGATATCTCACAGCAGCAGGAAACAGAGAGGGATGATGTGATCTTACTCTCCCAGCAGGTAGCTCACACACAGCTTGTTCTGCCTGGCTGGATCTGGAGCCAGAGCGTCAGGGCTGCAGGTCACATGGTCCTCTCTCTGGGGGGAGAGCGATGAGATTCAGTGAGATCAAACTGACTATTAAATGCATTTCTTTTTCTAAAACTAAAACAAAGGTGATAACTGATGACACGATGTAGCTTAAATAATTGTTCAAACTAAAATGAAGATCAGACTTTTTCCAGAAGAGTCAAATATAAGATGTGAATCTGCCCTTATTAGTTTTGAATATAACAAAATATTAGAATGTTACAGTAACGTGTCTGAATTATGAACTCACAGGGCTGCTCCAGTGCGGCTGGGACGGGACCTTTGTGTCCGGGTTGATGCGTTCAAACTTAGACAGAGCTTCCTCTTCAATTTGCTTCAGATGCTGCTCCAAAGGCAAATCTCCATATGTGAAGAACCTGAGGAACACATCGAACACACTCTCAGGGGTGTGTGTGTGTTTGTTTGCATTGCACACATTTTAAGTTTCATTTGGGAAATGTGTTAAAAAAAATATGTATAATTAGAAAAGCTGCAAGATTTCTGACACCTGACCTGTTTTGTGATAACAGATGGAGACAAACCTACTTCAGTCAGTCAGTGTGAACTTCAGCTAAACTCCATCAATTCTAGGCTCTGTGTGTGTGTGTGTGTGTGTGTGTCTACCTAGCGTTGCTGGGGTGGTAATGTGTGGCGTGGAATTGTCTGAGTTGCTCCCAGGTGAGGTCTGGGATGGCCAGAGGCTCCCCCCCTGACACCACAGCGTAGGTGTGGTCTGGATACAGCTTGTTCTGGAGGTGCTGGGCGTACACTCGTTCGTTGTCTGACTGTAAGAATACACACATGCAAACATATGATCACACTCAACTATTATTTCATATTCTACACACAACTAATTTCATCATGAATAATGTAGACGTTGTTTCAACAATTTTACTTGACAATACTGACAAAGAAAACACGTGATATGACACCAGTTTGCACCATGAAAGCACATATCTGAAACAATCTAAAGAACTATATGTTGAAATTATGAAATCTTAATGACAGTGAGTGGGAGAGTGTTGACTTACAAAAGCCCCCTTCATTTCATTGAACACCACTCCTTTAAATATCAGAGGGGTGTTGGGATCAGAGGGGTTTTCATTCTCCAGCCTCCAGCCCTCCTGCCTGGAAAATTAAGACATATACAATCAAAGCAGTTAATGCTGATTTTGTCTGTATGACTGTTTGCAAATTCATGATCCGTTTTAGCCTCCTGTTGGACAATGCACAGATCTAAAAGTTAACTGTGGCTCCTTCGAGCAAACAGAACTGTGAAGCAAAAGTGAAAACTAACCTGAAGTCCTGCTCTCGTAAACAAGGGAAGAAAACTGCGTCCAGATAGACCGACAGAAGATTCTGGAAGTCCTTCCCATTTTGGGTTGAGAATGGATACATGGTGTAGTCACTGGCTGTTCATGACGAAGCAAACACAAAGAAGTCATGTGAAGCAGCTTTTTAAGAAATAATCAAGCATAATTTGGAAGCGCTTCTCTTGTCTTTTGAAGTTAACTAATAGAAAATACTAAGAGTAGTAGTAGTAGTAGTTTTATTCGATCAAGTATTCTGAGTATGTATTGTGCTGATGCATGTAAACATTCAACACGTAAACCACAGTAATAAATTTAAATCCAAACATAGCTTGAATGTAAATGAGTTAATCCATATAATTTGATATGTAAGTGTTAAAAAACACTATAAAACACTGTACTGCAGAGCAAGTCCATCACATTAACAAGGTACTAATGAACACCTCTAAACAAACCAAGCCTTGATTATTTCCAGGTACAAGCATTAAATCTGTAAAATTCCAGCTGACTCCGTCCTTAGTCAAGACAAGACTGACTCTTCTTCTACTCTGAATATTCATGTGACTATAGCACAGCTTTGTGTTTACAGTCTCGGAGGTCCAACTCATCGCTCTCATCGTACCTGTGAAAGCGTTCATGAAGGTGGATAAGGACCTGTTGAGCATCTTGAAGAAAGGGTCTCTGCAGGGATACTTCTCTGACCCACACAGCACCGTGTGCTCCAGGATGTGAGGGACCCCTGTGCTGTCCATGGGGGTCGTTCTGAACTGGACACTGAAAGACAGAAACAAGCATCTCATTTCTTTGCTTTTACACAAGGACACTCTGTGAATTGGCTGTAGAAAAAAAGATGCAGATGTTCAACGATCACATTTCAGTGTGACAGCAGAGAAAAAGCTATAATCTGTTCTCAAACATGAAAATAAACGGGTGCTGCTGAAACGCAATTAAACCAACCTGAAGAGGTTATTGGAGTCATCTCTGGCTGCATGGAGGTACTGAGCTCCGGTTCTATCGTGGGTCAACTTCACGGCTGTGAGAAACAAGTCAGGGACGGCGACCACCTGGGGCAAACAGAATCAGCAGCTGAAATTACCTTTGCCTTGTTCCATACATTACTTCACAAGCTTCTTTGAGTCAAACTAAGCTTACCAACACTGACAGTTTTAAATAGATGCCTTATCATGTAATATCAAATTAGCTGATTGTCACAACCAATGTGAACTACAGTAACAAAGGAAAAGCTTTAAATGAAAGTATTTGGTTAAATCTACCTCTCTGACTGTAAAGCCATGGATGTTCTGTCCTGGTTGGTACTGAGCCGCTCTCTCTGTTGCTGAAGTGCTCTTCAGTTTCCACGTGTGCTGCCGTCCATTTAAACTGGGAGACAACATATTCAGTATTACAGAGAATATTTCACTCATCTAAGACAAATAAATGCAGGTCTTACATCACAATATTGTATGATGTTGTGCATCTTGTGTACTGGCTAATGGAAATCATCAGCCTTGGTTCATGAGTTAGTGATGATGCTGAGGCTTTAATATGAAGTTTCTTCCTGTTGCACAACTTTCATATGTGTTGGTAATGTCATCCATATTGCAGATAATGACTTACCAGATTTTACATGCTTTATTTTTTAAGTTACAAAGACCATGCAATCAATCAATAAGTAAATATGGGTTTAGGTCTAAGACTGCATGTAAATATTACATCTCAAAAGGCCACAGGATGATAGGTCACATAATGTGGTGAAACATCAATGTAGGCTGATATGAAGCTGCTGCCAAGTCAGAGCTTTTTCTTTACTTTGTTCTGATACCAAACAACAGTCACTGAGCACAACCTGAAGCTACTGTTCTTTAAAAACACAACTATAGTCAATCACGTTGCTGACTCCACACTGATGTTTCCTCCTGTCTGATTGCATCAGCTGCTTCATTAGTTCAGTTTCCACAAAGTCAAAGCACCATTTCATCCACACACAACAACATGTAGCCACAGACAGTCAGTGAGTGTTGTCAGCAGCTCATAGAAACAGGATTTTATTGATCAGCCCTGACACTGACAGCAGGTGTGTTCAGGCTAACTTCAGTGCTGTTAGCTAACTCACCTCAGATACCGAAGTTTCCGGATCACCGCCTTCGTTTGCCGAAACATTGTTTTGTAAGTTGCTAAATTGTTCAATGATGTAAACTCCGAGTATGTTCGGCAATCAAATCAGACAGTCTTAATTAAATGTTGTCAATAATTCCACATTGTGTCAGCGGTTCATCCCGGTGCTCGTCCTCTCATGCTGTCTTTAAAACGTTGCACACAGCGGAGCAGCTGCGCATAAAAACGTCGGTGACGCCTGCGCAGATCGCAGATCTCACAGTCATTCAAGCCGCAGTTATACCCATCCATCTATAGTAGAACTCTACCAGTATAGGGTGCGCAAGTTTCGACATCCGCAAGCTGAACGCCCAGCAAGGAACATGCTTGTTTATGATTGGTCGCTCAGTGAAGAAGAGCGGCTGTGAATGGTTATACGTCACATCACTAAGGTTACCAAACCATGGAGTTTTTGAAGGGCAGCAATGTCGTGACAATTATTTCAACAATAGCTAATATCAGATTTTAAGTCTACTGCAACTTCAAATCAAATGTTAATTGATTTTAAATTATCTAAGGATTTCAAACGTAATTGATTCCCTGTAAATGTAATTCGACCTCTCATCCAGCAGATGTCGCTGTAAGATCACGTTTACTTCAGCTTCGTCTTCATTTATCTAAATGATCTGGCATTTCAAAAGAAGAAAAGTGAGAAACACATATTACTATATAGCACTTTAATGTTGGAAAAAAGTTAAACCAGGCCCCACATTTATTTTAAACTTATATTCCATTACATTTACATACATAAATTTACATTTACAAAAATAAATACAGAATTCTTAAATAAGTAAAAGGACCACAAACTGATTGTTACACAGCAAATTTAAATTTCAAAGGTTATTCATTTATTTGTGTTGTATTTATTTATCTTTTGTTATTTTCATGTTGGGGCAGTCGTCCACTCTTTCCAGCTCCCAACTGAGCCTCGTGCATGATGTAAAATCCAGGAAGCCATGATTATATATGACCACACAGTCAAATCAAATGGAACATTTACAATGCATCAGTATTTTGCACATGCAGACTTACATTTCAAGTTGACATTTTTGGTGCTGTGGGCAATGTTTGGAACATGTTTGTGAGGATTGTTTGACCGTTGAGTCCAACGTGGTGTAAAATTACGAAACAATCACCTGAATTCTAGAGGTGGTTGTTATAGTTGACGTATATGAGCTGTGTTCTTTTTTAGGGGCCGCCTTCTTTGCAGTGTGTGATTCAGGACCAGTTATATTGTTGGAGGTCAACGAGGCCGTTTCAGTCTTCTTCAATATCCCAGAGTCAGTCAGTGGTTTCTGTGAAGCCAGATGCAGGAATTAACGCAAGATGATCATGAGGTGAATCCTCTGCTGATTTGATTTAAGGAACGACGAAAGCATGTGAGAAACAGTGTGTAAATAAAGCAACACATAGAACATCACAGAGGTTATAAGGATACGATACAGTCAGTGTGAAGTCACAATGAGATCCCATAGGATTAGAACTGAACCGTGTAGTTAGTTCTCATTATATTATGGACTCCATGCAAAACTTATTTCTTCCACGCAAAAATCACTCCGCCTGTACTGACAGCACCAGTATGCCTGTCTTTTCTTTTCCTTTTTTTTTTGAATATCTTTTGAGGCACCCACGGTCATCCCTTGTTTTTTCCACTGACAGCACGTGGGAGATTTTTACAGCATGAATAGGAGGCCTTGGTGAGGAGGCAGGAGGGTTTTTGACAGAGCAGGAGCATCTTCCAACATGGTCGCTGGTTCCAGTCTGCCACTGCATGTTCATTATCAGCAAGAACCTTGATCACACAACGCAAGGTGAAACAGACACGCTGCAAAAATATTCATCTGAAAAACTTGATTGCACCAAAAGTGAAATGTGGCCATGAGGTGACATAATAGCAGTAAATTTAACTTTATCTTCCGAAGTCAAATTGAGTGAGTTTCAGTGATTTCATAACACTGTGAACAAAGTAGTAAATCTTTCATAATTTCACATAACGCTATGTGAAAACAACATATATTCAACCTACAGGAGGTGAGAGAGCATTTTAGCCGCATGCATCTTGCCTCGTTAATATGATTTGCTCCTCCTGAAGCAGGACACAGCATGATCAATCAAAAGTCATAACATTATGTGAGTTGAAAGAAATAAAAACTGTTTTATTTCCACACGTTTGGTGAAGCATGAGCTCGCTGCTGAGTTCCAGGAAGGAGATGACTGATATAAAAAAGGATGAATACACACACATATATTTCAGCACTTATTGTTGTATAGGATTATATTATGGTGAGAAAAAATTAGCAAACAGCTTGAAAAAGTCATTTTTCATTTCATGGCGACTTTAAGATCAACTGAAGGATTACAGTCGCGTCTGTAAAGGCTGAACAAACTCGACAGCCCTCTGCTCTTAAAGTCCTGGTTTGAGCAAAGTAATAAATGGTGGTCAAGCTATAAACAAGGCTGTTTTTTGTGTGGTCCTTAAAAATGGATTGTTTTAGAAATGACAACATGGCACAGGAACAACAAACCCTCAGAAACAATCTAAACATGATGTCTACTTTACATCATGTAAACCTCACCTCTACATAATGTACATGTGTTGTCAGGGATGTGAGTGACTGTTCTTGTGAGTGACGGCTCTTTCCTCCAGGTAATCCACAGGATTTCATAACGGTCTGACTGTCCACACACCGGTTCATCCAGGATTAAACTATCCATCAGTGTCAGATGGAAAACAAAACCCCGGCTTCTCCTGCTCTTCACTTCTGTCTTTCACAGCTTTGTTATCCGGCGACAGTTTGCTGAGAACAGATGTTTCTTCCCCCAGCATCACCTTCCAACACAGGCTTGACACATATATCACATATTCTACTACACTGCTATAGCCACTATATGGTTGAAGAGCATGAAGAGGGTCCACATCAGTCTGGGAACTTCAGGCTTGGCTTCGTAGGTCCAAAGAAAAATCTTAAAACTTCTGCTTATAATGATGCTTAAGAAAAAACTGTGTTTCCAACTTTGTATCAACAGATTGTGTTTCCTGTTTCAACATGACACTGCTCCCATCGAAGCCAGGTAAAGACATGTTGGCGCCCTGACCTCGACCAGATCCAACTCTTTTGGGATGAACTGGAGTGTCAACTTATTGCCGAGCATCAATGTTGGATCTCGCTGAAGCTCCTGTGGCTGAATGGGAGCAAAGGCCTGGTTCAACGTCTGGTGGAAAGACTGAGTGGAAGCTGTTGTGGCAGCAGATTAAAGCTCATGGAATAAGATAAACAACAATCACATATGGGTGTAAAGCTTCGGTGTCCATATAGTTTTGTCATGAAGTTTATTGTATTCACGTGTAGCAGGAAAATAATACTGTCTTTCACAACCTTTTGAGGATCCTCAACAGTCTGAAATCATAATCTGTAACAACAACCCTCATGAATCTTACACTGAGACTCTAACTCTTCTCTCAAGCAGGACTACAAACTAATGAGGTACAATCCCTGTCGATGAAGAAGAAACCATCCAAAATAAGCTCTCAGTTTTAAAGAGGGATTCTGCTAACCTTATTTGTCACACTCCCCTAATCTAATTTTATTGTTAGCCCTTAATCCATTTTCTTATCTTTAACTCAGTTTGCCTCAGTCTCTAGTCTGGCAATCTGTTACAACCCCCCCAATAAATCTCATTTAAAAATATTTCAATCTTGGCCTCATATTTTGCTCACCTAAAATCTGACCGGACGACGAGTCTGCGAGTCTCACACACGATGTTTTACTCCAACACCAGCAGGCTTAATGCTCACAGTGACAGTGCACACACGCTGATGATAAGCAGGCATAATGTTTACCACTTTAGCTTGGTGTGTTCATGGCGTCCAGCTGTGGCTGATGGGAATCTTTCAGCAGGTTCTCTGTCGTGAACAATGGTTTCATTCTATAGTAAGTATGGTCATCCCTTCAGTCTGCTGTTAGAGTGGTTAAAAACGTGGATGCCTGCTGATATAAAATCTCAGTGCTTTATCATTGCAATAATACAATAGTCATTACGTTTCTGTCTTTGTTTGACACGATGGTGGTAACCGCATTCGATGCAACTCCAGTCGTATGTGGTGGCATTTTGGCTCACACCGGTCAGTCAGCTATCAGAGCTAAGCTTTATCACACAATGCCCTCGTCCTGTCTTTATCACCCCCCCCCTCTCAAAGGGCAAATAAAGGTTGGATATTTGATAAAATAAATTATCATGGGCTGTTTACTTTAAGCTCGGTCCATCCTGGGAAGCAGAGCTGTGCCATATAACACCCAGCCCTCAGCTGCTCCGGGTCAGGGAGGGGGTGTTTGTTTATGAAATGTTATATTTTACAGAATGGAATGAGCTGTAATTTTGAGATATTGCACGGCATTTTTGTCTGCCTGAAATTGGATTGATTTGCAAATTGTGTTTTGGAATGAAGCCGATTCAGACTGTGTTGAAATATGAAGCCATTTGTGCATGTGCTGCACAAAAAACCACTGAGGCAGGAAACAGAAAATCAGAGATTTAAGTGTTCACCCAGTGGCCTCTCTCGATGCGTGTCCTCATCACAGTCGCTCAAGCAGGTGGTCAGACCGTATGAAAACAGCTTTACAGACGTGCGGCCATAGAATGTATAAAATATGGACGTAGTGTCCGTGACGTCACCCATAGGTTTCTGAAGAGCAAAAATGAAGCATTCGTAGTGCGTAGCCATCTTGGTAGCCTACCCCCGGTTACTCCAAATATGGACAAAGAGGTGGAGCGAGGGCGGAGCTGAGGCGGGTCGATTGAACGCTATTGGCTGAAAAAAGCCGCTTTATTCGAAATAATCAAACTTGCTACGGCTAACCAGCTAGGTTAAATGCTAAATATCGTTGCTAGCCGGCTAACCCCACGACGATCTCTTTCCCAAACTCAGTGACTAGAATTAGCCGGGGTGACGCCCTTTAGACCGTCAGTGGCTAGTTGTCAATCAAAGTGGCGCCACTTAGATTGACAGCTATGAATTGTGCATAATGATGTATGCTGTATAGTTTAAACGAACGCCTTATAAAAAAAATTCGCCCCCCCCAGAGTTGTCATGGAGTAGAAAAACAGCTTATGAGACTAGAGCCATGTTTTGAACCAGGCTGTAAATATGTTTTTTTCTGTCGTAAAATCAGACATTTTAACATGGGGCTCAAATGTAATTGACTCCCTTCTGCAGCCTGCTCTAGTGGTTATTCGAGGAACTGCAGCTTTATTGCACTTCAGAGGTCAGAATCTGTGTCTGGACATATTTTGTGACAAAAGGTGAAAATCTGTTATGCAGAGTCTAATTAATAGCTGTATGATATGAGATATTGAGTTGCTTTCAGAGTGCACGTCCCACAGGGCTCCTTGCTCGGCCACTTGCCGATCTGACTCGGCTTTGCTCTTTTTGCACCGAAATGTCAATTCCTCCCTCGACCGTTTCATTAGCGCACACTTTAGATGGATAGTTGGCCCTGGGTCCGCGCTCCCATCCCATCCACTTTCCTCCTCACCTCTGGGGCCAATTAGGGCGCTGGAGCTGAAAATAAATGGAACGTGGTGACAAAACAGCGTTTACTTCAAAACCCTGCGCTTAATTTGAAGAGCTCTTCTCTGATCTGAAGTTAAATTAGCAGGGTGATATTCCCTTTGATCTCGCAGGTTTTTGCATTTGTTGCCATCTTATTGAATGGAGACTCCAGAGGAACAGACAGCGCTGAATGTGGGGATACATGGGGTGTACACACACACACACACACACACACACACACACACACACACACACACACA
>JBBMOC010000584.1:0-12609 GCA_037975185.1 Centropyge bicolor
CCATGCAGCTGAGACACCACCCACAGGTAAACAGACCAGCAGCGCAGCGTGGCTCTGAGCTAACTTGATTAACACTCTTTTCCTGGTAATAATGTGAGAGAGGAATTCTGAGCAACAAAGGCCGTTTGTTGTGCTGTTGGGTCTCAGTGTAAGAAAGGAGCTTTGGCTTGTTCCTGCTTCAACGTGTTGGCATGCTTGTCTGGAAGGCTTTGTGTCAGTGGAACAGCGCATTAACTCAACAAGCCAAGTTGGTATCTGAGGTAGCGCCTGCTCAGGATGAAGATTCTACACGGTGACACGTGTAGCAAGCTGAGACTTCTCAGCCATGACTTCATCCACAGCTTCCTTTTCTTTCTTTTTTTAGTTACGTTTTTGCCGATGTTTGTTTATTTGTTTGTCTGTTTGTTTGTTTGTTTGTTTGTTTGCAACATAACTCAAAAAGTTATGGACAGATTTTGATGAAATTTTCAGGAAATGTCCTTTCTGGGACAAGGAACAAATGATTACATTTTGGAGGTGATCCAGAAAACCGCCATTACAGAAATGTGGATTTTCAGGTCTAACTATTAAACTAAACATGATATCAATGTGATTCCAGTTGCTAAGGGTCTGTTTTTATGGTCCAGGAATCCATTGAAATAGATACATCAAAGGTAGGACTAATATTTTGGGGTGTAAGCGGAGGTCTGCGCTCTCCCAGTGCTTTTCTAGTTTTTAAGTGCAGAACATAGCACACACATAAGTGCAACCAGCTGACGACAGCAGGCCCATGTTTGATCCTCTGTCTTGCCTGGAATATGCAGATCTCCACCCTGTGTATCTGGGCTCATGTAGGATGGGAACAGGAAGTACAGGGAAGGTTGTGTGTCCAGTATGAATGTGTGAGAATAGTGGAATAAAGGGGAGACAACATGCAGGATCCAAAACACCAGTGACCAGTTCAATGTCAATTTGAAAGTGACAATGCCAACAAAAGAATCCACCAACACTAACATGAATAGTGGAAACAAGATTGAAGCAGTTGATCACTTGCAACCCCATTGGCTGGTTAAGAGGAGTGAGGAGGAAGTCAGCAGACAATAAAATAGAGCAGTCAATAAAATAGGTTTTTCAGAAATTGTCATAAATGTGTACAAAAAATATGAGGTTGAAGAGTTCAGTATATTAGCTGCATGCAGTCAAACTCCTGATCCCCTCCACAGCTACACCAGGCAGATACGGTTGAATCTGTCCATACGACACCTTGTGGTCTCCATGTTTTTAAGATCAGTTAAGGTTTGAAGATCCTCTCGTGTTGCACCGGACATTAGCTGCATTTGTCAGACTCCTCTACCATTTGCCGACCTCGGCTGTAACTTGTCAGTCTCGGCTGTCATTCGCCAGCCCCCGCTGCCACTCACAGCTTTGGTCCTGTCATTTTATAGCTGTAGAGTGATTTGCTTCATGGTGGCCCAGTAACACTCTTCATCACATATTTCACATCCTGCCTTCATTTACTAACTGAGATTCAAGTTCAGCATTAACACACACATTTAGATCTGTGAGGCTCTGTGAATTCTGACAGGGTTATGGCACAAACAATCGTTCACACATGAACAGAGGGCTGAAGCTGGAGCTCAGGAAATCTGCAAACAACAATATACCTGCGTGCAAGAGTACGGCTTGAGGAGAACAGTAATCTGAGCAGAGGCAGGGGCCGTCTGTGGGAAGGCATGACACAGTGTGAACGTGAAATCAATGAGTCATGCTCTCACATTCAAAGACCACACTCCTTCCCACTGAAGAGGTGTTTAAACATGAGTGACCTGCTCAGGCCAGGAGGGGGGGGGGGGGAGGAGGCGGCAGAGAGAGTCAAAAGGTCAGAGGGGACGAAGAGAAGAAGGCGAAGGACGGGCAGACCTAATGGAGACAGCAGAGGGAAAAGGTCGAGGAGGGGGCAGTGAGAAGAAAGACACAAGGAGATATGAAAAGACCAACGAGCCTGGGTGAGGAGGAAGGGCTGGACGGGAAGAAAGGAAAGGGTGGGGGGGCCTGGCTGTCAGTGCTGGTGGCCTTTGTGAAAGGTTAGTGGCCTGGCCAGAGGGAAGGAGGGTGAGTGGCAGCCGCTCTGCAGGGAGGAGAGCTGGTCAAGCTGTGTATGCAGGGCTACAAGCCCCCCCCCCCCCCCCATCACCCTCTATCCCTCTCACACACACACATCTGACCACAGGGCGGCTCTTTCACATGGCATTTAAAACAAGGCACGTTCGTCCACACCGAGGACTAATGACATTAAACATTAGCTGACATTTCACACGGACGGAATTAGCTGATTATTGTACTATTGTTCAAAGATGGTGTGTGTGTGGTTATGTGCAGGTGTGTGTGTGTCATGATACCTGCTATGTGTGTGTGCAAAGACAGTGTTAAAATGTCGATTCACTCCTTCATGCAGCTGTTAATCTGTTTGAATTTGTCATGTGTGTGTGTTGCATGCTGGGCTAGAGGAACAATGCAGGTGTCATCTTCCAGTACAGAAAAAGTTTGAGTTTAAATTAGGGATGCACCGAAATGAAAATTCTTGGCCGAAACCGAAACACCGAAATAAATTATTATGCCAATTATTACCATTGCATTCGTGGTTAAGACTGTGTACTAACCTCACTAACATCAAGGCATTGCAATTGCATAAATTAATATTAATGATTTAAAGAATAAATCAATTACAAAATTATGAGAATATTTATTAACACTGACATTTAAACTAGCTATTAGCTATCCGTGGGTCTTTCTCGGATATAATGAAATGCATCCACACCGCAGACATGTTGGCAACCATCCAGACGTGCGCGTGCCGGTAGGGTTGCCAAACATCCCGAAAAATACGGAATTGTCCTTTATTTGAAAATTAAATGTTGCGTCCTCTTTTGAACTAATACAATACGCGATTTGTCCCGTGTTTCATAAATGTCCCATAAAGCGCTGTCACGGTTGCCTAGTTACAAACACTGGCGCCGCTACCGCTACACGCGTGTTTTAAAAATGGCTAGAGGCGGCAACCGCCCGTGGTGGGCGTGTTTTTTCTTCATCATCACAACGTCTTGTTTCGGCCGTGTTGTTTCGGTGACAAAAGTCTTTCGGCCGAAAACCGAAAATGCACTTTTGAGCCAGTTTCGGACGAAAATTTTTGGTGGCCGAATTTTCGGTGCATCCCTAGTTTAAAATTCCATTTACAAACTAGATTAACTCACTCATACCACATCTGTTGTCTCCATATAATGGTTTTGACATTAGCACATCTATAGGTTATATTAATGTGGGTTAT
Organism: Centropyge bicolor; assembly: GCA_037975185.1. NCBI lineage: Eukaryota > Metazoa > Chordata > Actinopteri > Pomacanthidae > Centropyge > Centropyge bicolor. The sequence goes on from JBBMOC010000584.1 coordinate 3,305, forward strand.
CTGGTTATTGAGCATATCCTATTGTTCCAGTCACTTAAATTCACTCTGCACATGAATGACAGCTTTAAAGTCTCTAACACAGATGGAGACAGATTAAACAAACCTATGCCAAAAACAAAAGTGTCTGTTGGAAAATAAAGGCCCACAATGTCAGTTAGCCAACGTCAGCTTCAACTTGCCATATGGGCAAACACTGAAGGATACCCTGTGCGTTTGTGTGATGTGCAAAGAGGCGTGACAACACAGTGGTATTTGACATTTCTCTCCAAGTTGTTATTAGTGGGGAAAAAAGGCAAGTTCTGGACGAGGAAACAGCTTGTAACAGTCGGACATGTTGAGCTCTAAAACACAGCTCACTACATAATGCTGGGAGTCGGACTGAGAGAAGAAAACAGTATCCTTCTCTTTTGTCGACTCCACTGATGATTTATCACAAATGTGCAGCTGCTTTAACACACTACTGCTTAGATCAATGTTAATGTAGAATAAGTGGAGGGATGTTGCCTGATGGCGTTCGCACACACATTATCTTCCTTGTATTTGCCTACAGTGGCACAATCATGTGTACAATGTATTACAAAGTCTGGCGGCTATTTCCAAGGAACGAGACGGACACAAAGCAAATCGTCCCTGTACAAAATGATAAACAATGCAAGCATATTATTTGGATGCTCAGCTGAACTGAAGAAGGTTCTTCCAAAAAATCAAACAGACATCATTTCTGTGTGAAACATAGACTGTATAAAATATGGACGTAGTGTCCGTGACGTCACCCATAGGTTTCTGAAGAGCAAAAATGAAGCAAATCGTAGTGCGCAGCCATCTTGGTAGCCTACCTCCGGTTACTCCAAATATGGACAAAGAGGTGGAGCGAGGGCGGAGCTGAGGCGGGTCCTATGGGCCGGCTGAATGAACGCTATTGGCTGAAAAAGCCGCTTTATTCCAAATAATCAAACTAGCTACGGCTAACCAGCTAGGTTAAATGCTAAATATCGTTGCTAGCCGGCTAACCCCACGACGATCTCTTTCCCAAACTCAGTGACTAGAATTAGCCGGGGTGACGCCCTTTAGACCGTCAGTGGCTAGCTGCCAATCAAAGTGGCGCCACTTAGATTGACAGCTATGAATTGTGCATAATGATGTATGCTGTATATTTTAAACGAACGCCTTATAAAAAAATCCCCCCCCCGAGTTGTCATGGAGTAGAAAAACAGCTTATGAGACTAGAGCCATGTTTTGAACCAGGCTGTAAATATGTTTTTTTTCTGTGGTAAAATCGGACATTTTAACATGGGGCTCAAATGTAATTGACTCCCTTCTGTGGCCTGCTCTAGTGGTTATTCGAGGAACTGCAGCTTTTTTGCACTTCTGCATTGACTTCATTTTTCAGCGCCAGAGGTTGCCGCTTGGTCTGAAGCAACAAACTCTGTCATTCTTTAATAACAGTGTAAGTGACAGTACTATGGTTCAAACCTTCTTGCCTTTCAACTCCCCTCCCATCTCCCTTGTCTTCTTCCTCTTCCTCGTCCTCCTCTTCTCTCATTATTTTTTAATGTCAGTACGTGTGAATTGGAAGTGCTTGGAACCTCACCAGGAGCTGCTGGCACTCTCTCCTCTTTGTTTATTCCATTTATTTGTCTTGGCCTCCCTCATTTACAGTTTGTTTCTCACCTCCTGCCTCCCTGTATCTCTTCATTTTCTCCTCTCTATTTTATCACCCTCACAACAACCTGACGTGGAACAACCAACAGACAGGAAGTGCTTCTGTTGGCCTGTGCCGACACTGAGAATGAGACCTTTTAGCATCAGTAGCATTACACTGGCATGTTGAGATTAGGATGCGTTCACGCTGTAATTCCTCTTGATTCCTCATATACACAATCATAGCTTGCTGCTACAAAGCGTTCAAGTGCTGTGTTTGTCTTCTTGGCATCATGTTCAAGTGGGCATGCTCCCAGACATGGTTTGCTTTTTGTTGCCTCTCCAGTTTGTGATATTGCTGCTCAGAATATGGAGGTGCATTCAAGATCTGAAGAGCCTCTGGTTCCTGTATCTCATATCCCTAGGAATTCTGTTTATATTGGACAATTGTGTAGCTCACAATTTACATCCAGTGCCAACATTCACTTGTCTGTTCCTTCTCATGTTACATCTAATGGCTGCTTGTTAAATAAGCTCATAAAGGGAGTGAGTAGTAATAAATAGTATAAAACCTTTCTGTATGGCTTATCAAAAAGTTACATTTGAATTTCACATTGACACAATTGTCACCATGCTTCTACAAAAAATATATTTGAACAGCAACAACATTAATTTTCCTGGACTCGGTAGGAAGCTGATAATTTAGGTCATCTGCTTGCCCTTCCTGGATTTTGTCGATTTGGAGAGTTATCTATAGACACACCTCTTGAACCTCTAGATTCAGTTCATCACTCCACTCAAGATTTATTTCCAGTGACAGTTATTTGCCTGTTAAAAGGAAGTTTTTCCTCGCTGCTGTCGCCAAGTTCTTCCTCATGATGGGAACTGTTGGATCACTATGGATAAGATTATAGAGTATGGCCTCGACCTGCTCTGTATGAAAAGTGCCTTCCACATATATATAGCCTCTATTTGACCAGTTCCAGCAATTGGCTCGAAGTCCTGTGCACAACCACTGAATTTGGGAAAACTGCTTTTAGTCTGTGCTGCACACACAACATAAGATAAGATAAGATGTGCCTTTACTTGTTTACATTTACAACAAACATCAAAACTGAACACAATTGTCAATTTTCAAACCACGATGACAGACAACTCTGCTCTTGATGCCTTTGTGCTTTTTACTTTTCAATACCACTAACAACAAACAGCAAGCTGTCTGCCCATGACATGACACAGGCTGCAGACAGGTTCGTTTACTATGTCTCTCAGTCCCTTCGGTGGACCGTCAGCACTGTGGCAGCCCGCCAGCTGCTGTCAATCAAACACAGACTGAGATGCTCCTCCAGCCACCTGAGATGAAAAGGAGCATTTGTGATATTTCCCCAAAGAACACAATTAATTAATTAATTAAATGTTTCAATAATTATTTAAATTGGAAATAAATAAATAAATATTTAATTAAATGCACAGTTAATTACTTAAATGTACCATTAATTATTTAAAATTGGAAATAAATAATTAAATATATAAATAAATAAATAAATGTTTCATTAAATACTTATACATAAATAAATATAAATACATTATTTAAAAGACAGATAAAATAAATTTATGATGTGCTGCAACACTGCGACCATGAAATAATTAAATAAATAGTGAAATAAATATATATATATGTTTTAAATGAAATGAATTTCTATTTCAATTATTTAATGACACATTTAATTAATTAATGATGTATTTAATGAAACATTTATTTATTTATTTCCAATTTTAAATAATTATTGAAACATTTAATTAATTAATTAAATGTGTATTTATTTATTTCATTTTGGCACATTCTGCCCTCCATAAAGAACCTGTTTCCTCTATTTGATATTTAAAACGTATTAAGAGTACATTTGAAAAACACGTTTCCTGACTACAAAAGCAATGACTCAATGTGATTTCATGAGAAGGTTGAAATGATGAAAGTAACCCTCAGAGGTCGGCTTTGTTTTGGGTTTGTTTTTCCCATATGGTGGCTTGAAGATGTCCAGGTCATTTGCAAAGGACGTTTCAAAAGGAGTATTAATTAAATTCTACTAAACTAATCACCAGTTTAGTAGAGCTTGTGTGAACAACAAGCTGACGTTAACTGTATGCAACACCATGTTCATTTATCCATCAGTAGAATAGATGAGTTCTGACATCTATAACTGATGCAACATTTATAAGAGTTAAACAACAACTTTAAGCATGACGTTGCATTTGCTGAGTGTGTGGGAGTGTCTTGTCTCTGATCACATTAATGATTCACTTCACTGCTGTTGTTCATGTTGATCTCATATTGTGATTATGAGAACATGAACCTGTGAACTTCGGCTGAGACAACCCTCTCTGTCTCATTTGAGCTGTGTGGAGTCTGGCAGGGGGGGCGGCGATGTGACTGTAGTTAAAATTGGATAAGGCACAGTTCACATGGAGTCCACTCGCTCGACGCGTCGCCGTGATTTGTCTCGCTGCGTGTCTGAGACCCAGCGTAATGATACTTCTGGTTTGAAATGCTGCTTTAAGTTGGAGCTGAAAGTCTGTTGAAAGCCACCCTGATGGTTTATTCACAACCTGTCTTTTTTTTTTTGTGATGTGCTGCTTCTTGGCTGTGCCAGCTTGTTATCAGAGGCAGATATGTTTCTGCTCCTTTGACTTTACTCCTGCTTTATTTTTTTTTCATTTTTTATAAAAGATAGTATGGCAAGATATGAGTGATGTTCTTTTCTTTGATTCTTTTATTTGAGCCAAACGTCTGTGTGCATTTGACTTTACAAGGCAGACACAGAAGAATAATCAGGAGTGCTTTTTTTAATGTTTTTCACACATACTTTGCAGACACTTCTGTGTGTGTGTGTGTTAACACTGGAAAAACTCTAAATCTTACCAAGTACATTTTTCTAATTTCTAGTCAAAATATCTCATCACACTTAATATAAGACACAATCACCTAACGAGCTACATTTCAGTCAGATATAGTAACTTGTTCTTAGACGGTGCATCTTGAATATTTTGTTAAGTGAAACAGTCTTGAAAACATCTTGTTTTGAGTCATATCTCAGATGAAACAAGCTTTTGTGACATGTCATAAGGTTTTTAAGCTGCTGTGCTGTTTGTAAAAGATGAATCATCAATACAACTGAAATAAAGCTAAGAATGAGTTTTTCCAACTAATAAGATCTTTTAAGACTTAACATATTGTCTTAATCAAAGAAATCTTATCAAGACAATTTTCATTTGTTCCATTGGCAGATTTTTTCACAAGCAAAAATATCTTGTTAGGGCCCAAGCCCAGTAAGGGGGCGAAGGCCCTATTCTAATCCAAATGATGATTCTCGCCCCACTTTAACGCAAAATTGCGGGCCTTCAGCTTGAGATAAACGCGACCGCGCCTAGCCAAAAATGTTTGAATCCAGTGTTCGCACAAAAATACGTGCTCCTTAGCGGCCCCTAGGGGCCTGAAACTGCAGCCCCCCCAGCCACTTTGACCTACGAGCCTGAATTTTTCACAACCTCCGACGTGCACGAAATTTTATGGGCATAACCCCCAGGCCCAGACGGTCACAGATATATAAATTGTCGTAGGGAATTCCGAACAGGAACTTTGTAAATCAACATTGAAATTCCGTTTTTTGAGATTTTAAGGCTAACATTTGAACGAACTCCTCTCAGGTTTTTAATCGGATCGACTCCAAATTTGGAGGGTGAGTACGAGACGCGTTGACAATTAAAAGTTATTAAAAGAATTGTCATAGGTCAATGGGCGAGGCCACAAACCACACACAAATTTTGACATTTTTGGAAAACACGTAAACCTTACCTCCATGCATATGGTGGCAGGAACATGCAGCGGTTGTGAAATGTGGCGCCGGCAACATTTAGCAGAAGCAAAATGCGGCGGTAGCAGCAGGGCGGGACGCGAGGGCCCGATCATCGCCGCTTGCAGCTTTAATATTATTATTATTTTTGTACGTATTTTTGGAGGGGCCTTTTTTCCAGTGTGCCCATGCTGCCTGGCCGTCGCAGCCCCTCTGGCCTGGCAGTCCTCCAGCTGCAGCAGCAGAGCGATCCAGGCTACGCTGGCTGCACGGCTGGCTGCATTAGACCCAGGAAGAGCCTCCTGCCGCTCCCTCCCTGACTCCCTCCGGCTCGTGCACATCTGGCGTCCCCAGCTGTGGGTGTGAAAACAGTGTAGACGCTCAGCCTCCATCTGCTGCCGACACATGCTGACCCCCCAGGGAGCCTGCTGACTTTATTTAAGGCTTCTCACTCAGGTGTCAGAGCGGAGGGTGAAACAATCAATCTGCTCACTTTTTGTTTGGCTCATATGAATATTTATGATACACGCTTTAGTGTGTGTCATCACAAGAAGCATCAGACGAGTGAGTTTTGGTGAAGTAGGCCATTTTAAGGCAGAAGGCACAAAGTTGTGGGGTGAAAATACAGCACTCTAAGACAGAGAGGGCTTTACATCTATTGAATATCCAAAGTGTAAAAATACATGTGTATAATGATATGTATATATGGCAGGAGTTTGTATGTTGTATATTATTCAAGCTGTGCCGACCTCTGACACATCTGTCTCACATTCATTAATTTATAAATCAAAGGCTTATCATAATATTTTATTTGGCAGTTTCACTTCTGCCTGTGTGTGTGTATGTGTGTTTTGTGTGTACGCACTAACATCCACTGGGATTTGAAGTGATGTGTTTTAAGGACGGAGACAAAATAATTTCACTCTGTCAGCATTTGCGTCACCTCCTCCAACTTCTGAAGTAACACTGTCCCATATACAGGCGTGTGTGTGTGTGTGTGTGTGTGTGTGTGTGTGTGTGTCTGTGTGTGTGTGTGTGTGTGTGTGTGTGATTTTTCTCCTGCAGCAGAATGTTGTTGGAAGGTTTGTCTAAACTACATGACACATGAGTGAACATCAGCTCTCTCTCTCAGTATAATGACAGTCAAGCTTATCTGAATGTTTAGATGAAGATGAGGGAGAGGAACTGCTCTAGATTAGGATTTGTTCAGGGGTCTTTGTGTGTGTGTGTTTGTGTGTGTGTGTGTGTGTGTGTGTGTGTGTGTGTGTGTGTGTTCATTATCATTGTCATCATGTGCTCAGGGTCAGTAACAAAGCCGTGTTGTGGTGGGAGGTGAAGGAGTCAGCAGCCTTCCTGTGATGCAGCATATGAGTGAGAGAGGAAGAGCAGGGAGAGAAGAGAAGGAGGAAACCAGGGAGATGAACAAGTGGAGATGTAAAGTATCAGTGAGAGGATGTAATCTAGCAAGATAGAGAGAAAGTGAGACATATGGAGACTGGGGGGAGACGATAAAATGGAGGCAGGAGAGAAATAGAGGGAAATTGTGAGTAAATAATATTGAAGATGCACTGAGACAGAAACAGAGAAATAAAAGGGGACAGAGGTGGTTAAAGAAAGAGACATATGGGATATGGAGTCAGGAGTGTGCCATCACAATGACACTTAACAACTGGCCAATCAGGGCTGCTGCTGCTGCTGCTGCTCTACAGATTGGTCTTCATTTCCATTTAATGGTGACAAACACCATTAAATTCAATTACTCACAGAGGAGAAAATGTACATTTTGAATTAGAAAAGAAATGAATTGGATAGAAGATGGACTATGATTGGAAACATAAGTCATTTGAGTCACTTTTAAGTTTAATTTCAAGACTTTTTAAAATGATTTGTTAGTTTGCAGTTTTAGAGACATTTTTATTTTAACAAATAAAATCTAAAATATTTAACCCTTTGACGCCTATTGTCGTCAAACCGCTTCCATTCAGAATGCATCCAAGGAAGTCTATGTGTTCCTCCAATGCCGGTTCATGCATATTCGATACACACCTAGGAACCTTTTGCAAGCATTTGTTTCTTGGGGGACCGTTCAAATTCGGAACTACATCCGAATATTATATACATACATTAGATATACATGCATTATATCCATTCTGTGTGCTCGAGTAAAATTAACAATCTCCACTTAATTTAGCATCTGCTTGAAAGCAAAAACACAAATTATTTATTTTTTAATATCATTGTATATAAATTCAGGCATCAAAGGGTTATATTCAATATTATGGCTTTTTCTTGAGCTTTCAATCATGTCACAGTCACAGTCTTCATCGCTGGATGTTGTTTGCTCAGTTTGAATGAAGAATGTGCACTGGTCATGCCTTGACTTCAGTATGGAGCTGTAGTTATGTCACAACATGTGCCTCGAGGTGGTCATGGCGTGACGACACGGGTCATATGTGATAACCCATGTCGGTCAGAAGAACCACAGAAAGAGGGTCTTTCCAGTGCAGCCTGGGGGGAGAAAGAACAAGAACACAGAAGGAAAAGTGGATACAGGAAGTGTCACTGAGGCAGAGAGAGGGAGAGAGAGAGAGGGCGTGAATCACTTCACTGTTGTTCTCCTGTGGTCTCTCTCTCATTATCCAGTCTGCTGTGGACTGGACTGGATACAGTGGTCGTTTTTATGTCTCGTCTACTCTGGACATTATTTTATTTTGAAAGGCACTGGATGCTTGTCATCGGCAACAGCCATTTTATTCACTTACCATCCAACTGGACATTATGCTGAAGTTTAGTGTCACCCATTGCTCCAGGTGTGTGACCCTGAGGTGCGGTCCCCACGGGGACCTGACTTACCTGTTTGACTTCCTGTTTTTTTTTTTGGTTTTTTTTGACTTCCTGTTTTAAAGCTTAATCTGAGAATGTACTTTTTCATCTGTTGGTAAAGTCTCAGCTCTTTGTCCATATCACATGTTTCAACTGTTTTATTAAATGCTCTCTCTCTCTCTCTCTCTCTCTCTGTCTCTCTCTCTCCCTGCAGTCACAATGAGCGAAAGGTGACCTGTAAGCACCCGGTGTCAGGCATCCCCTCCCAAGACAACTGCATCTTTGTCGTAAATGAACAGTAAGTCCCTCTGCTCTCCGACACAGCGTCCTATGCTTCTGATTTCTGCCTTTGTATTTGCATCTGATTTGAAAAGGTCACTGGGAACACGTTTGGATTCATTCATCACAGCAGCTGTGACAGTGTGTGAATGTACTGAATGAGCACTGATCCGGATACTTTGGATATATCTCCAAAAAGAGTCAGGTCTCAAGTCCAGACTTACAAGTATAGTTTTGATTGAACCAGAGAGGATTTACTTGATTGACACAATTTGGTATGTCACACCACTTTTCAGAATTCAGTCAAGTCAGGTGTTATACAGTATAATACCTGACTTGACAGTTTTGTAGCTAAACATTATTCCGGTGTTTTCGGCAAATACAAGCGGCACGATGAATTTTTCATCCCGACAAAAGCGAACTCGCGAAGAGGTGGAGCGAGGGCGGAGCTGAGGCGGGTGCTATGGGCCGGCTGAATGAACGCTATTGGCTGAAAAAAGCCGCTTTATTCCAAATAATCAAACTAGCTACGGCTAAGCAGCTAGGTTAAATGCTAAATATCGTTGCTAGCCGGCTAACCCCACGACGATCTCTTTCCCAAACTCAGTGACTAGAATTAGCCGGGGTGACGCCCTTTAGACCGTCAGTGGCTAGTTGTCAATCAACAGCTATGAATTGTGCATAATGATGTATGCTGTATATTTTAAACGA
>JBBMOC010000584.1:12709-28483 GCA_037975185.1 Centropyge bicolor
CATGTTTTGAACCAGGCTGTAAATATGTTTTTTTCTGTCGTAAAATCGGACATTTTAACATGGGGCTCAAATGTAATTGACTCCCTTCTGCAGCCTGCTCTAGTGGTTATTCAAGGAACTGCAGCTTTTTGCACTTCTGCATTGGCTTCATTTTTCTGCGCCGGAGGTTGCCGCTTGATATGGCCACGGGTGTGTGTCTTCTTCTGAAGCACAACTAGCAGGTGTTAGTGTTGTGGTATTTCCACTATCGCCCGCGGACGTGGCGGCTTCCATCATGCTGAATATTCGCAGTCTGGAGATTTGCCTCAACGTGTTTTGAGAGCGACAGGTGTTCGCGCGAGAATCCAAACATGATGAGACAAATATATTCACGCTTTATTTTGTAGCGAGTAACGACGGTGTCCAGTATAAATGTAGCGGAGTAAAAGTGAAAGTTGCAATAAATATAAAAACTCAAGTAAAGTATAAATACTCCCAAAAGCTACTTAAGTACTGTAACAAAGTATTTTTACTTGGTTCCTTTACACCACTGATTATACACACACTGCAAACACAGTTCTTACAAGGACGACAGGCTCTCCAACGTCAGTGGAAGATTCATGTCATCCAGGTGACTGTTGTCTGTAAACAGGAGCTCCTAGAAGCCAAAGCAGGACTTTCTATGTTACCAATGTGGCAGAATGTAAACAAATAATCTGCAATGTACAATGATTTTTAACTGGCCCGTGTTTCTTCTTGTTGCTGATGAATGTTTAGAACTATTGCCAGGGTGTTGTTGTAATTGTAAAAACCAAATTAGCTGTGTGCTCACACTGTTTTTTTTTTTTTTATCTCAACATAACCAAAAGTTTCATCTTGTCTTTTTATGTCACATAAGTCTGACTATCTCTGATCAGCAGGCAGTTACAGTGTGCAGCTGCGAGGACTTGAACTGAGCATCAGTGTGCGGCTGACAGCAGCAGTGTGGAGGCCCACACTGGGTGCTTATCACAGTCCACTCTCTGTACGCTGCATGCTCCAAATCCTCTGCCGGGTTTCACAACACAAAATATTCAATATTCATCAATCCGGCTCCTGGGCCCATCCTCTCTGTCGGGGCGTTGTTGTCTGAGCTTCCTGGAGGCGGTGGTTGAATAGAAAGCAGAGGATTGTGGGTGATAATCTTTTCAGTTTGTAGATCCACAGTACAGCTGTACACAGACCAGCAGCCTGTGTCTTTCTCTTTCTGTCAGCGCCTCTTTTCTCACGCTCAATACACTACTTTCTGACTGACTGACTGAAGCTGGGAATACACTAGAACAGTGATGAAATAAAATAGTTTGACTTTTGTATGGGGGTGGGAAGAGTGTAATTATATAAAAATAAACAGAATCATGTCCTCAATGTTAAAAACCAGTTACATTTAAAATGATATTATAGATGTTCAAATATTCTTTTTATTATTAGTTTGTTTTGTTTTTAGAAATGACAGATAGGAACTTTTGTTGTTATGGGCTGGACTATTTCACAGTGGGACCTGTTTATGAAGCTGAGGGTGAAACTGCAGCATAAACAAGTGATCTCCCACCATCACACAAACAAGAAGATGTCGGAGAAAGTACAGTGCTGAGTACTTAGCGCTGGGATTTTTTTAGTTGTCATTTGTGATGTTTGTGTGGTGCTGATGCACAGCTCCTAGAATGATGGGTTTGTGTGTGTGTGGTGTTGGAACATGTTACAGATGATGTGTTTGTGACTGTGGAGCTTCCATCTGGTTTCTACTGTATTCACTTCAGTCCTTTATGTTCTGTATATATGGAATCAAAGGTGGGCCAAGAAAAATTTTGAGACTTAAAAGTGTGCCCTGAGTTGGAAAAGGTTGGGAACCACTGGACTAGAGCAAGGCTGTCCACACCTTTTCCTGTGGTCAATGGAAAACACTTTTTGGAAAAAATATTTTAAGCGATTTTTATGTGATTCGTGCCAAAGCCTTTATTCTTTGTGTGTTGCGTGGCAGCAGGACATTGTTTGCAGTGGTGCAACATGTTCTCCAATCCAAAAGCCAAAATATGTAAAAAATGTCCTAATGTAATTGCCCCCCCCCCCGTGATGATCCATCCAAGTGTTTTCTGACTTGACGCCTTGTAATGACAGGATGACATTTATCAACACCTTGCAACACCAAAGTGTTACATCACGGTTTGCAGGCCAATTTTGTGCTTCAGCTTTGACCTTTGACCTTTGACCTTACTGGCTCATTGCTATAGAGGGGCACTGAGGTGCAAATTTATTTTGAGTATTGAAACAGGTTTTCACTGACCACTGTCGATTGGTGTGCCAGGCGTGTAATTCCAGGCTGAGACACGAGAGTCTGCCTGCTGCAGGTTTGCACAAGAGGCTTTCAGAGTGTAACTGTTAAGCTGTTGCTTCGTTGGCTAGATTACAAATGTATTGCATGCACGAACTAGTCTAGCAAGAACATGGAAATCAAAAACATCCTGAGAATCTTGCATGAGGACGGGGATGCAGCAGGTGCAAACCAAACTTAAATGAACTAATTCATCAATTTATGCCTGAATTCTCTCCACTTGTTTTGAAAAGAATGGGCCTATCAGATGCCAGAGTTTCATCCAGCCACATTCTCAGATCTCAATGTAAATAAGTTGGTGAATACAGTGTTATCATACACAAGTGAACCACAGAATGATCCTTTAGTGTCTTGTCTCTGTATCTGGACTGTTTGACACCGTTGTTCAGTTCCTGACTATGTGAGAGTGTGCAGTGCTGTTGGCTTGTTCTGACTGTGTGTGAGTCACTGAGGATCATTTAGTCTATGAATGCCACCACTGATTATACTGTTTCATTACATCACTTTGTCTGGCCATCCATCTGTGTCTGTCCTCTCTGTTCTGTCTATGAAACCTCCCTCTCTGTGCCTCCTCTGTCTGTGTGGTTTGTTTATGGCAGCCATGCTTCACATTCACAAGCCGAAACTAAAAATCTCTTTGACTGTTTCCCCCCCCCCTCTCTGTCTGCTGTCTGAGTGACTGACTGCTGGATGCTCCCGACCCATCAGCTCTGAAATGGAATCCATTCTGTGGACGGCACACACAATTCTCTCGACTCCCTGGGAGACAAACTAGAAAACAGCAAAAAGTCAGGATGACGGGGCTGAAATGAAATTTAGGAGCGCAGCTTCTGAGAAAGACAAACAAACTGCAGCAATTACACGCTCCACCTCCAAACGACTCGTCAGGATGGTATTTCAATCCGCTCGCGCCTCCGAACTGTGCAGCCGAGATACCGACCTCCACCACACACACACACACACACACACACACACACACACACACACACACACACACACACACATTGTTTTATTGCTAACAAGTTGGGTGGAGCTCTGCTCTCTGGGCAGCACCTCGCTCGCTCTTTCTCTCTCTCTCTAACACACTCGCTCTCCAATGCTTTCACACTCACCCCATTCATCTCCAATCCCAATTATCTCCTCTGTCACACTGTTCCTGCTGCAGAGTGCTGCGCTGTCTGTGTGTGTGTGTGTGTGTGTTTGTGTGTGTTTGTGTGTGTGTGTGTGTGTGTGTGTGTGTGTGTGTGTGTGTGTGTGTGTTTGTAAGTTATGTAAATGAGGTGTGCATGGTTTGTATTTTTAAACTTGTTGAGCGAAGAGGAGGCGAGAAAGTCGCAGGGAACGAAAGGTGTTTAACTGCAGTGATGCTGCTAATGAGAGTTTCTCCTTGTTCCGCCCCAGCTGGCAGGAAGATGACAGGTGAAAGCAAAATATCTCTCCTTTCAAATTTAGTGGAAGGAACTCGCCGGCGTGATGAATGTTATTTGACATGCAGGTGCAGTGTTCATCACAGCTTAAAGTCACCAAAGCATTGATCTGCAAACTCAGGATTTTGGTGTCTCTAGAGACTTGAATACCCACACTAAGATCTCATGGTGAACTAGTTAGCAGTTGTCTAGATCAGCGGTTTTCAAAGTGTGAGGCGCGCCTCCCCTGGGGGGCGCCAGAGGGCTTCAGGGGAGGTGCAGCGAGTGAAAAAATAAACCTGAAAAGAAAAAAAAGTGTAAACATCTGACAAGAGACAAGATGGATGGATTTTTAGTATCTCAAGTGAAAGTGAGAGAGGACACAGAGTCTGGGGCGAGCAGAAAACGGAGGAAGTATGACCCTGATTATTCCAAGTTTGGCTTTTCATGTATTGGTCCTGATGATGCTCCGCTGCCACAGAGTGTTATCTGCAAAGAGGTGCTAGCTAACGACAGTATGCCACCATGTAAACTCCGGCGTCATATTGAAACCAAGCACCAAAGTTTAACGACCAAGCCGCTATGATAAAAAAAAAAAAATCTCTCTGACGTTGATCTGTTTATTATCTGATTTGAGGAATTGCACAAAGAGGCCTTAAATTGAATGTATTCAAAAGATATTAAATAACTCTGTTAAAAGATGTTAAAAACAGATGCTAAAATGTGTTTAAAAAAGATGTTCAAACATAAAGATGTTAAAAACATACAGATGTTAAAATGTGTTAAAAAAAAAAAAAAAAAAGATATTTATCCACACACAGAGACAAAGATGATTAAAATGTTTTAAAAATATGTTTAAGAACATACAAACATGTTTAAGATGTTTACAAAAATAAAGATGTGTATAGCATTTATTGTTTAAAACCTTTTTTAAGCCTGTGTGGAACATACAAAGAGACAACAATAACAGTAATAATAGTAATAATAATTAGGGGGGGTAAAGGGGGGGCGGCATGCTTTTGAGTTCTCTTTAGGGAGGCTCGCTGTCCCACACTTTGAAAACCGCTGGACTAGATAACTCACTTCCAACTGTAAGACATGGAGGGAGAGACATGAGACGTGACATGTAAAGGTGTGTGCTGGTGTTCTTAAAGCAACAGTATGTTTTTGCATGTTGTATATTGTAGTTTGGCCCACTGATCGGGCGTCATTAAGAAATCATTGTCGTTCATAACATCCCTAAATCTACATGTAAATCAAGGAAAAGAAGCTCTTTTTAACTGGAGAGCTGATTATGTGCATCACAGGTGGCTGCCCTGGTGTGTGTGTGTGTAGGACAGTGAAATACAATCCAGGAAGTCTGTCTGCACATTAATGCATTTAGAGGCCTATCAGACGGCAACGCCAACAAACAATGGTTTGTATTACTCACAGACAAGATTCTGAAAAAATATGACAGTGGCAACTCTTTTTCTATTGTACTTATGATGAAGGTTACCAACCAATAAACTCACTTTACAAAGTGATCCAGGAATTTTCCATTGCATGTATGTGAAGTGAAAGAGGCTGCAGATGCAAAATGCAAAGGCATACCAACTGAAGAATGCAGCAGTCTGCTGATGTCAATTCGTCACACACTTGATGCAGTTACTGCAAGCAAGGGCTATGCTACCAAATATTACACCTTATTTACTTTAAGACTATCTGCTCCTTCACTTTTGCTCACCTTAAAATCTGGTGGTCTGATACAACAGGTGGTATGTCCTAAGTTCTTTAACACATCTAAATGTAAATACCAGGAAGTAAAAGCTGACATTCTGAACTCTTTCATCCTTTGGTCTCGAACCCAAATGTCTCCAGTGAACAATGGAAACAGAGGAATTGGCCTGACTGACCCTGTGTCGGCTGTGTTAAATATAGGGGCTATTTTCTTGCTGCTTTTATAAAATAGACACATGTAGTCCAAATGTGGTGTTAAACATATCCAAATCCCAAAACAATAAAAACACACAACACATGTCTACAGATGTTATCAGAGCCTTAACTCAGTCATTTACAACCAGAGCAGACCGACCAATCAGCTCAAGTTGTGCTACACTCAGCACCCATTTATCTGACCTGGACCAGTGGCAGAAAAATCGATTGCAGGTATTGCTTGAATGAGTTGGCCTGCCCTCTGGAATACAGTCACGTGTGCACGGCATTCAGTGGTTCTCAGTAATCCCCACTCGCTGCCGTTAAGTAGAAAAAGGCCTCCTGTAAGCTTCACTGAGACTCAACAGAGCAGAGATACTGTTGTAAATACTGTACAGGCTGTTAGTGTCCAGCTGTCAACATTACCAGTGTTCAAATACAGGAAGACAAGCTCATTACCTGCAGCAGTCAAAGGCATGCACTGTTTGAACACATGAACAGTGACAGGAATAATTATGTAAAGAATGAAAGAAGAGAGCGAGAGAGAGAGGTCTTAGCACTGTTCCTCCCTGTCCCTGCTGCCTCACCTGTCAATCAAACGTGTGCCCCAGCCTGTCCAATCAGACGCCTAAAAGAGCTCTTCTGACCTATCCAGAAATTCAAATTCAAAATAAATAGCAATAAATGTCCTTCCTTCCCTGAACCACGTCTTCACATCTCACTATCTGATTTCTCCCCCTGCTCTGCCTCAGGGTGTTTAACAGGCGTCCACAGAAACGTCACTCACTGAGAAGAAGTTTCAATTAAGAGATTCCTAAAAAACCCACATTCAGAAAGTTGCTTCTTGTCCCCAGGGGGACGTTTCCCTGCTCTCATCAGGATGTAGCTTCTGCCTCTGCAGCTCCTGCTTTTATTAATGACTGTCTACTTTCTTTTTTTCCCAGTTTTGTAATATATTCAACTGAGATCTTGTTCCGTTCATCTCCCTGGTGTTTTGTTAATAAAATCATTACAAGTTTAGAGAGAGAGAGAGGGAGAGAGAGAGGGAGAGAGAGAGAGGAGAGAGAGAGAGAGGAGAGAGAGTTTAAGGAGGACTTGATGTGTCAACCTCATCAGACTGAGCTCTGACCCTTTCCAACACTTTGTTTCTTCCTCCCTTCCTGCTTTCTCCATCTGTCTCCTCACTGAATTATGAACAGATTACGCTCAGGCTTCCTCAGCCGGCGATGAGGAGATGGAAAAACAATAGAAAATGATAACAGATCATAGACTATATAAAATATGGACGTAGTGTCCGTGACGTCACCCATAGGTTTCTGAAGAGCAAAAATGAAGCAAATCGTAGTGCGCAGCCATCTTGGTAGCCTACCTCCGGTTACTCCAAATATGGACAAAGAGGTGGAGCGAGGGCGGAGCTGAGGCGGGTCCTATGGGCCGGCTGAATGAACGCTATTGGCTGAAAAAGCCGCTTTATTCCAAATAATCAAACTAGCTACGGCTAACCAGCTAGGTTAAATGCTAAATATCGTTGCTAGCCGGCTAACCCCACGACGATCTCTTTCCCAAACTCAGTGACTAGAATTAGCCGGGGTGACGCCCTTTAGACCGTCAGTGGCTAGCTGCCAATCAAAGTGGCGCCACTTAGATTGACAGCTATGAATTGTGCATAATGATGTATGCTGTATATTTTAAACGAACGCCTTATAAAAAAATCCCCCCCCCGAGTTGTCATGGAGTAGAAAAACAGCTTATGAGACTAGAGCCATGTTTTGAACCAGGCTGTAAATATGTTTTTTTTCTGTGGTAAAATCGGACATTTTAACATGGGGCTCAAATGTAATTGACTCCCTTCTGTGGCCTGCTCTAGTGGTTATTCGAGGAACTGCAGCTTTTTTGCACTTCTGCATTGACTTCATTTTTCAGCGCCAGAGGTTGCCGCTTGGTCTGAAGCAACAAACTCTGTCATTCTTTAATAACAGTGTAAGTGACAGTACTATGGTTCAAACCTTCTTGCCTTTCAACTCCCCTCCCATCTCCCTTGTCTTCTTCCTCTTCCTCGTCCTCCTCTTCTCTCATTATTTTTTAATGTCAGTACGTGTGAATTGGAAGTGCTTGGAACCTCACCAGGAGCTGCTGGCACTCTCTCCTCTTTGTTTATTCCATTTATTTGTCTTGGCCTCCCTCATTTACAGTTTGTTTCTCACCTCCTGCCTCCCTGTATCTCTTCATTTTCTCCTCTCTATTTTATCACCCTCACAACAACCTGACGTGGAACAACCAACAGACAGGAAGTGCTTCTGTTGGCCTGTGCCGACACTGAGAATGAGACCTTTTAGCATCAGTAGCATTACACTGGCATGTTGAGATTAGGATGCGTTCACGCTGTAATTCCTCTTGATTCCTCATATACACAATCATAGCTTGCTGCTACAAAGCGTTCAAGTGCTGTGTTTGTCTTCTTGGCATCATGTTCAAGTGGGCATGCTCCCAGACATGGTTTGCTTTTTGTTGCCTCTCCAGTTTGTGATATTGCTGCTCAGAATATGGAGGTGCATTCAAGATCTGAAGAGCCTCTGGTTCCTGTATCTCATATCCCTAGGAATTCTGTTTATATTGGACAATTGTGTAGCTCACAATTTACATCCAGTGCCAACATTCACTTGTCTGTTCCTTCTCATGTTACATCTAATGGCTGCTTGTTAAATAAGCTCATAAAGGGAGTGAGTAGTAATAAATAGTATAAAACCTTTCTGTATGGCTTATCAAAAAGTTACATTTGAATTTCACATTGACACAATTGTCACCATGCTTCTACAAAAAATATATTTGAACAGCAACAACATTAATTTTCCTGGACTCGGTAGGAAGCTGATAATTTAGGTCATCTGCTTGCCCTTCCTGGATTTTGTCGATTTGGAGAGTTATCTATAGACACACCTCTTGAACCTCTAGATTCAGTTCATCACTCCACTCAAGATTTATTTCCAGTGACAGTTATTTGCCTGTTAAAAGGAAGTTTTTCCTCGCTGCTGTCGCCAAGTTCTTCCTCATGATGGGAACTGTTGGATCACTATGGATAAGATTATAGAGTATGGCCTCGACCTGCTCTGTATGAAAAGTGCCTTCCACATATATATAGCCTCTATTTGACCAGTTCCAGCAATTGGCTCGAAGTCCTGTGCACAACCACTGAATTTGGGAAAACTGCTTTTAGTCTGTGCTGCACACACAACATAAGATAAGATAAGATGTGCCTTTACTTGTTTACATTTACAACAAACATCAAAACTGAACACAATTGTCAATTTTCAAACCACGATGACAGACAACTCTGCTCTTGATGCCTTTGTGCTTTTTACTTTTCAATACCACTAACAACAAACAGCAAGCTGTCTGCCCATGACATGACACAGGCTGCAGACAGGTTCGTTTACTATGTCTCTCAGTCCCTTCGGTGGACCGTCAGCACTGTGGCAGCCCGCCAGCTGCTGTCAATCAAACACAGACTGAGATGCTCCTCCAGCCACCTGAGATGAAAAGGAGCATTTGTGATATTTCCCCAAAGAACACAATTAATTAATTAATTAAATGTTTCAATAATTATTTAAATTGGAAATAAATAAATAAATATTTAATTAAATGCACAGTTAATTACTTAAATGTACCATTAATTATTTAAAATTGGAAATAAATAATTAAATATATAAATAAATAAATAAATGTTTCATTAAATACTTATACATAAATAAATATAAATACATTATTTAAAAGACAGATAAAATAAATTTATGATGTGCTGCAACACTGCGACCATGAAATAATTAAATAAATAGTGAAATAAATATATATATATGTTTTAAATGAAATGAATTTCTATTTCAATTATTTAATGACACATTTAATTAATTAATGATGTATTTAATGAAACATTTATTTATTTATTTCCAATTTTAAATAATTATTGAAACATTTAATTAATTAATTAAATGTGTATTTATTTATTTCATTTTGGCACATTCTGCCCTCCATAAAGAACCTGTTTCCTCTATTTGATATTTAAAACGTATTAAGAGTACATTTGAAAAACACGTTTCCTGACTACAAAAGCAATGACTCAATGTGATTTCATGAGAAGGTTGAAATGATGAAAGTAACCCTCAGAGGTCGGCTTTGTTTTGGGTTTGTTTTTCCCATATGGTGGCTTGAAGATGTCGAGGTCATTTGCAAAGGACGTTTCAAAAGGAGTATTAATTAAATTCTACTAAACTAATCACCAGTTTAGTAGAGCTTGTGTGAACAACAAGCTGACGTTAACTGTATGCAACACCATGTTCAGTTATCCATCAGTAGAATAGATGAGTTCTGACATCTATAACTGATGCAACATTTATAAGAGTTAACAACTTTAAGCATGACGTTGCATTTGATGAGTGTGTGGGAGTGTCTTGTCTATGATCACATTAATGATTCACTTCACTGCTGTTGTTCATGTTGATATCATATTGTGATTATGAGAACATGAACCTGTGAACTTCGGCTGAGACGATCCTCTCTGTCTCATTTGAGCTGTGTGGAGTCTGGCGGGGGGGGCGGCGATGTGACTGTAGTTAAAATTGGATAAGGCACAGTTCACATGGAGTCCACTCGCTCGACGCGTCGCCGTGATTCGTCTCGCTGCGTGTCTGAGACCCAGCGTAATGATACTTCTGGTTTGAAATGCTGCTTTAAGTTGGAGCTGAAAGTCTGTTGAAAGCCACCCTGATGGTTTATTCACAACCTGTCATTTTTTTTGTGATGTGCTGCTTCTTGGCTGTGCCAGCTTGTTATCAGAGGCAGATATGTTTCTGCTCCTTTGACTTTACTCCTGCTTTATTTTTTTCATTTTTATAAAAGATAGTATGGCAAGATATGATAGATGTTCTTTTCTTTGATTCTTTTATTTGAGCCAAACGTCTGTGTGCATTTGACTTTACAAGGCAGACACAGAAGAATAATCAGGAGGGGTTTTTTTAATGTTGTTTTTCACACATACTGTGCAGACACTTCTGTGTGTGTGTGTGTGTGTGTTAAACTGACTGTGTTGTTGCACTGGAAAAACTCAAAATCTTACCAAGTGTATTTTTCTAATTTCTAGTCAAAATATCTCATCACACTTAATATAAGACACAATCACCTAACGAGCTACATTTCAGTCAGATATAGTAACTTGTTCTTAGACGGTGCATCTTGAATATTTTGTTAAGTGAAACAGTCTTGAAAACATCTTGTTTTGAGTCATATCTCAGATGAAACAAGCTTTTGTGACATGTCATAAGGTTTTTAAGCTGCTGTGCTGTTTGTAAAAGATGAATCATCAATACAACTGAAATAAAGCTAAGAATGAGTTTTTCCAACTAATAAGATCTTTTAAGACTTAACATATTGTCTTAATCAAAGAAATCTTATCAAGACAATTTTCATTTGTTCCATTGGCAGATTTTTTCACAAGCAAAAATATCTTGTTAGGGCCCAAGCCCAGTAAGGGGGCGAAGGCCCTATTCTAATCCAAATGATGATTCTCGCCCCACTTTAACGCAAAATTGCGGGCCTTCAGCTTGAGATAAACGCGACCGCGCCTAGCCAAAAATGTTTGAATCCAGTGTTCGCACAAAAATACGTGCTCCTTAGCGGCCCCTAGGGGCCTGAAACTGCAGCCCCCCCAGCCACTTTGACCTACGAGCCTGAATTTTTCACAACCTCCGACGTGCACGAAATTTTATGGGCATAACCCCCAGGCCCAGACGGTCACAGATATATAAATTGTCGTAGGGAATTCCGAACAGGAACTTTGTAAATCAACATTGAAATTCCGTTTTTTGAGATTTTAAGGCTAACATTTGAACGAACTCCTCTCAGGTTTTTAATCGGATCGACTCCAAATTTGGAGGGTGAGTACGAGACGCGTTGACAATTAAAAGTTATTAAAAGAATTGTCATAGGTCAATGGGCGAGGCCACAAACCACACACAAATTTTGACATTTTTGGAAAACACGTAAACCTTACCTCCATGCATATGGTGGCAGGAACATGCAGCGGTTGTGAAATGTGGCGCCGGCAACATTTAGCAGAAGCAAAATGCGGCGGTAGCAGCAGGGCGGGACGCGAGGGCCCGATCATCGCCGCTTGCAGCTTTAATATTATTATTATTTTTGTACTTATTTTTGGAGGGGCCTTTTTTCCAGTGTGCCCGTGCTGCCTGGCCTTCGCAGCCCCTCTGGCCTGGCGGTCCTCCAGCTGCAGCAGCAGAGTGATCCAGGCTACGCTGGCTGCACGGCTGGCTGCATTAGACCCAGGAAGAGCCTCCTGCCGCTCCCTCCCTGACTCCCTCCGGCTCGTGCACATCTGGCGTCCCCAGCTGTGGGTGTGAAAACAGTGTAGACGCTCAGCCTCCATCTGCTGCTGACACATGCTGACCCCCCCCAGGGAGCCCGCTGACTTTATTTAAGGCTTCTCACTCAGGTGTCAGAGCGGAGGGTGAAACAATCAATCTGCACACTTTTTGTTTGGCTCATATGAATATTTATGATACACGTTTTAGTATGTGTCATCACAAGAAGCATCAGACGAGTGAGTTTTAGTAAAGTAGGCCATTTTAAGGCAGAAGGCACAAAGTTCTGGGGTGAAAATACAGCACTCTAAGACAGAGAGAGGTTTACATCTATCGAATTTCCAAAGTGTAAAAATACATGTGTATAATTATATGTATATATGGCAGGAGTGTGTATGTTGTATGTCGAGGTCGAGGGTCGAGCTGACTGGATCACGAGCTCGAGGTTTCTGCCATTATTAGCACTCTCCATTGGTTACTGTGGAAAGGCAGCTACAGAAATTCATATGAGTTAAACCATGGCAACAGTGAAATGTGTTCATTTGTGCCCACCATCATTCTTATTTTCCATCACTTTATTGTGTTTATAATGAATAAATCAAAGGCTTATCATAATGTTTTATTTGGCAGTTTCACTTCTGCCTGTGTGTGTGTATGTGTTTTGTGTTGTACACACTAACATCCACTGGGATTTGAAGTGATGTGTTTTAAGGACGGAAACAAAATAATTTTACTCTGTCAGCATTTGCGTCACCTCCTCCAGCTTCTAAAGTAACTCTGTCCCATATACAGACACGTGTGTGTGTGTGTGTGTGTGTGTGATTTTTCTCCTGCAGTAGAATGTTGTTGGAAAGTTTGTCTAAACTACATGACACACTGAGTGAACATCAGCTCTCTCTCAGTATAATGACAGGCAAGGTTATCTGAATGATTAGATGAAGATGAGGGAGAGGAACTGCTCTAGATTAGGATTTGTTCAGGGCTCTGTGTGTGTGTGTGTGTGTGTGTGTGTGTGTGTGTGTGTGTGTGTGTGTGTGTGTGTGTGTTACAAACCCTCCTTAACTAACTTCATTATCATTGTCATCATGTGCTCAGGGTCAATAACAAAGCCGTGTTGTGGTGGGAGGTGAAGGAGTCAGCAGCCTTCCTGTGATGCAGCATATGAGTGAGAGAGGAAGAGCAGGGAGAGAAGAGAAGGAGGAAACCGGGGAGATGAACAAGTGGAGATGTGAAGTATCAGTGAGAGGATGTAATCTAGCAAGATAGAGAGAAAGTGAGAGACATATGGAGACTGGGGGGAGACGATAAAATGGAGGCAGGAGAGAAATAGAGGGAAATTGTGAGTAAATAATATTGAAGATGCACTGAGACAGAAACAGAGAAATAAAGGGGGACAGAGGTGGTTAAAGAAATAGACATATGGGATATGGAGTCAGGAGTGTGCCATCACAATGACACTTAACAACTGGCCAATCAGGGCTGCTGCTGCTGCTGCTGCTCTACAGATTGGTCTTCATTTCCATTTAATGGTGACAAACACCATTAAATTCAATTACTCACAGAGGAGAAAATGTACATTTTGAATTAGAAAAGAAATGAATTGGACAGAAGATGGACTATGATTGGAAACATAAGTCATTTGAGTCACTTTTAAGTTTAATTTCAAGACTTTTTAAAATGATTTGTTAGTTTGCAGTTTTAGAGACATTTTTATTTTAACAAATAAAATCTAAAATATTTAACCCTTTGACGCCTATTGTCGCGAATTCGCCTCAAACCGCTTCCATTCAGAATGCATCCAAGGAAGTCTATGTGTTCCTCCAATGCCGGTTCATGCATATTTGATACGCACCCAGGAACCTTTTGCAAGCATTTGTTTCTTGGGGCACCGTTCAAATTCGGAACTACATCTGAATATTATATACATACATTAGATATACATGCACTATATACATTCTGTGTGCTAGAGTAAAATTAACAATCTCCACTTAATTTAGCATCTGCTTGAAAGCAAAAACACAAATTATTTATTTTTTAATATCATTGTATATAAATTCGAGCGTCAAAGGGTTAAATTCAATATTATGGCTTTTTCTTCATCGCTGGATGTTGTTTGCTCAGTTTGAATGAAGAATGTGCACTGGTCATGCCTTGACTTCAGTATGGAGCTGTAGTTATGTCAGAACATGTGGTCGCCTCGAGGTGGTCATGGCGTGACAACACGGGTCATATGTGATAACCCATGTCGGTCAGAAGAACCACAGAAAGAGGGTCTTTCCAGTGCAGCCTGCGGGGGGGAGAGAGAACAAGAGCAGAGAGGGAAAAGTGGATACAGGAAGTGTCACTGAGGCAGAGAGAGGGAGAGAGAGAGAGGGCGTGAATCACTTCACTGTTGTTCTCCTGTGGTCTCTCTCTCATTATCCAGTCTGCTGTGGACTGGACTGGATACAGTGGTCGTTTTTATGTCTCGTCTACTCTGGACTTTATTTTATTTTGAAAGGCACTGGATGCTTGTCATCGGCAACAGCCATTTTATTCACTTACCATCCAACTGGACATTATGCTGAAGTTTAGTGTCACCCATTGCTCCAGGTGTGTGACCCTGATGTGTGTGACCCTGAGGTGTGTGACCCTGAGGTGCGGTCTCCACGGGGACCTGACTTACCTGTTTGACTTCCTGTTTTAAAGCTTTATCTGAGAATGTACTTTTTCATCTGTTGGTAAAGTCTTTATCATTTATGCCTCAGCTCTTTGTCCATTTCACATGTTTCAACTGTTTTATTAAATGCTCTCTCTCTCTCTCTCTCTCTCTCTCTCTCTCTCTCTCTCTCTCCCTCCCTGCAGTCACAATGAGCGAAAAGTGACCTGTAAGCACCCGGTGTCAGGCATCCCCTCCCAAGACAACTGCATCTTTGTCGTAAATGAACAGTAAGTCCCTCTGCTCTCCGACTCAGCGTCCTATGCTTCTGATTTCTGCCTTTGTATTTGCATCTGATTTGAAAAGGTCACTGGGAACACGTTTGGATTCATTCATCACAGCAGCTGTGACAGTGTGTGAATGTACTGAATGAGCGCTGATCCAGATCGTTTGGATATATCTCCAAAAAGAGTCAGGTCTCAAGTCCAGACTTACACAAGAATAGTTTTGATTGAACCAGAGAGGATTTACTTGATTGACACAATTTGCTATGTCACACCACTTTTCAGAATTCAGTCAAGTCAGGTGTTATACTGTGTAATACCTGACTTGACTGAATTTAACTGAATTTAACTTAACTGACTTCACTGTGCAATTGACAATTTTGTATCTAAACATTATTTCGGTGTTTTCGGTAAATACAAGCGGCACGATGAATCTTTCATCCCGACAAAAGCGAACTTTTTTTTTTTTTTTTTTTATTACATATGGCCCATAGACTGTATAAAATATGGACGTAGTGGACGAAGCAAATTGTAGTGCGCAGCCATCTTGGTAGCCTACCTCCGGTTACTCCAAATATGGACAAAGAGGTGGAGCGAGGGCGGAGCTGAGGCGGGTCCTATGGGCCGGCTGAATGAACGCTATTGGCTGAAAAAAGTCGCTGTATTCCAAATAATCAAACTAGCTACGGCTAACCAGCTAGGTTAAATGCTAAATAGCGTTGCTAGCCGGCTAACCCCACGACGATCTCTTTCCCAAACTCAGTGACTAGAATTAGCCGGGGTGACGCCCTTTAGACCGTCAGTGGCTAGTTGTCAA
>JBBMOC010000585.1:0-28470 GCA_037975185.1 Centropyge bicolor
AGTGAGTGTGTGTCTGCGCTCACACACACATGTGAATATTCCAGCAGCTGTAGTGAGGACAGGGCGTTGGGGTGGGGATGGTGCGTGTGTGGTGGGGGTGTGGGAGCGGGGGGTTAATATCAGACCAAATAATTAGATTCGCTATCGTCTCGGCGGCAGCAGTGCGGGGATCAGGCAGATTAAAGCCGGGCTCGGGGCTGGTTAATATTCATGAGGGGACCGGGGTCCGGGCGAGGGGCTTAGACTGCGGCTCAAAGACTCTCCTCCGGCTGATGGGGCTTAAGGCAGCGCTCTCAACCAAGATGGAGTTCTGCTGGGGAGGCCTGACATCCCACTGATAGATGGAGGGCTTGGCGGATGGTTAGAATTAGACGAGAGGAGGAGAGGGTGACGAGGTGTGGCGAGGTCAGAATCAGGATCAGAATCAGGATCAGATTTTGACTTGGTGTTCTGGTGCGTAACAATAAACATAGAAGAAAATATGAAGGAAGATAAAAAGCACTTGAAGTCAGAAGAATGAATAGAAAATTAACCATAAAATATGGAAAACTATTATAAAAAATATGTATGTGTGTTATTTCAATGAAAGTGAAAATGAAGGTTTATGCAGGATCATGTTCACCAGAGGATGTGCCAGAGGTCACATGATGCAGTATCAGAGAAGTATTTGAAATATATTATTATATATATATTGAATATATATAATAATTATATATTATATATATTATGTTATAATATATTGAAAGGCAGTGCAGTATAACAGAGTGATGTATGAGAAAAGGCTGTGTTTTAATGTAATGCATGGAGTCACATGACCTTAGGTTCATACAACACGTTAATGTGCACAGGCTCTGGGGGGAGGAGCCAGAGTCAGCGTGGGAAAGATAACTCCTGGTGCTGGTGCTGTGTGCTGGTGCTCCATGCACCTGCGTCTGTGTGGGTCTGTCCATCTTTATTTGATCTGCTGTTTTTTGTGTGAGATGCTGGGAACCTGACAGTTCTGAAAATGACCATTACCTTCCCCTCTTCCTGTCTTCCTCTGCAGTCTGTCACTGCTCTCTTCACACTGGCCTGACACGTGACGCATTTCCATGTTCCACACTCAGTATAAGTTGTAATACCTGACTTTCTACAATCCCCATACCAAAAACGTTGGGACGCAAAACGCTTTTACGAAGTGTAGTGAAGTGTCCATGTAGTAATGTCCTCTCTACAGTCCCGTGTTTAACCAGTCATGATCCTCTCACCTGTTACCAATGAGCCTGTGTTTACCTGTGGAAGGATCCAAACAGGTGTTTCTGGATCAGTCCACAACTTTCACAGTCTGTTGTTGCTCCTGTCTCGACTGGTTTGAAACGACAACAATCATGGTAGTTGATGAGGTCAAACATTAAATATATTGCCTTTTTACTGTTTTAGATAAATATTATATATGCATAATATATATTATATACGCAGCATCCCAACTTTTCAGAATCATTGTTGCACAGTTTACTGACACCAGAAAACCTTTTAAGAATGCGAGAATATTTCAGCCACTTTTTCCATCTATCACAATAAGCCAAACTTCTCAATGTGTCAGTGATGACTTGATCTCAAAGAACTTCTTGTGTTCTTAAGGAAACCTAAAATCTAAAGATCATTCAGTGTCAACTTTCATCACTCAACAGTTGATGCCTTTGGTACAAAACAAGTATCAAGGTTTAATTGGTACATCAAACGTGCCTTTGTTCAGCTCATTTCAGTTCACTCTCATGTTTAAAGCATTTTCATTCCTTACCTTTGATAGAGAACACTCTTCAGAGCAGTGCAGGTTGACTCTTTGTGCGTCCACACACGTTCCTCAGGTGACTATTAGAGTCAGTGAGATGGGCGTCAGACCAAGAGAAGTGAAAAGGGCTTTGATACCATCCGGTGGCCTCTCCGTCCTCCTTAACTCATCCCCCCATCTCTGGCATCTGCATGCTCCACACACACACACACACACACACACACACACACACACACACACACACACACACACACACACACACACACACACACACACACNCACACACACACACACACACACACACACACACACACACACACACACACACACACACACGATCTGGCCCTGTGCCTGGCTGATTCTCATTATCTCATGTGAAGCTGTGCTGTGTGTGTATTTGTGGCTGTAAAGTGTGTAAAGTAGCATGTTTTCCTTGTTGCAGGTTGACGTTAATATTAGATCATGTATTATTGTAATTGGTGTTCGATTATGTGGCAACATAGTTCTGAGTTTAATCCTTGACTTTAGCTTCCTCAAAGTGAAATCAGCAGCAGAAATCAGTGTCTCTGTTAAATGCATATATGTGCATGCTACTGTAACTTCCAAATTCCAGTGCATCCGCAGACGGGCCCCTTAAATAACACGGTTGGCTTCAGTCCCTCAGGCTTCCTGTCTGCACACCTGATCTTGCTACATTTGGCTGGAGGGTCGACTCGACAGTGCTTGTTTATGCGAGCGGCAATATGGGATTAGAAAGGTTTCTGGAGTGAAATGAGATCCTACTGAGAAATTCTAAAAGTTGAGAATGTTACACTTTTGAGAAATGAGTTATTGTACTACTTATTTATTTATTTAGTAGCTCTTAGAAAAAACATTTCACTACCACATCCCACAGGAATGATTTCTCTAGTCAGACGTCACATATGAAAATAAAAAATAAATTTACAGCATCTATGATGTTACATAACTATGGATCAATAACATCTGTGTATTTTCTTTCATTTGTCCTGGAGAACAGTAAAAATCTGACCATTAATAAAAACATGTTGCCGTAGCTGTGGTCAGAGAGGAAGCTCCATCAGGGAGAAGTGGACAACACTGACTTTTAATAAACGTGTTATTAATTCTCAAATATGAAACGATGGGAGAGTATCACACTCACAATGAGTCATAAGTAATTACTTAATATTTTAGATCCTTGAAGAAGGCGCCTGTGAGTGAGTGGTTCTCATTTTCTCTTGCTGTGTGTGTGTGTGTGTGTGTGTGTGTGTGTGTGTGTGTGTGTGTGTGTGTGTGTGTGTGTGTGTGTGTGTGTGTGTGTGTGTGTGTGTTTTCCACTTGTGCTACTGAGCTCTCCCCATTGCCCTATCATGGTGAATTCCAAAGCTGTGGCCGTGATGAATTAGTCTGAAACAAATTAGCAGTACTTACAGCTCAGACGGCTCCAGCATTGGGTTACAAATTAAAACAAAAGCAGCCGTATCTCCACATCAGCGCTAGTTCCCCATGAAATCCAATACGCTCTGCCTCAATCTTCAACGTACAACAGACTGCGAGGCTTCCTTCCTTCTGTCCTTCCCTTCTCTCTTCTCACTGTCTTCCCAAGCAGCCCCACAGACAAAGTCCATCTTCCTCAGGTATTTCAGGATGTAACCCTGGCTGTGTGTCTGATCGTATTATACACTAAAGAAGTAAAGGTCGTCACCCCAGCTAAACAGACACCTTGTAGAGTGGCAGGTGGCACTGTAGTGATTTACACTACACATACACATGTTCAGTTTCAATTCAGCTTATAGAGCCAAATCACAACAGAAGTCATCTCAAGGCACTTTACATACAGAGCAGGTCAAGAGACCCGACAACATATAGAGACCCAACAGTTCCCATCATGAGCAGCATTTGATGTGACAGTGGCGAGGAAAAACTCCCTTTTAACAGACAGAAACCTCGAACAGAACCAGTCTCAGTGATGGACAGCCATCTGCCACGACTGGCTGGGTCGAGACAGGGACAGAGACAGACAGAGAGAGAGAGAGAGAGAGAGAGAGAGAGAGAGAGAGAGAGAGAGAGAGAGTACAGTGTACGGTAGTGAATGTTCCACATCTACATAGAGATGTAAAACAATAGGAATAATAATGCTAATAATCATGATGTTAGTAACACTAATAATAACAATAATAGCAGTGGGTGTAGAGCAGGAACATGGGGACAGTAGTGGCTTCCAATCACAATCCAGACTCCAGCTCCGGACACACATGCACCTGCAGAATGAGAGAAGACAGAGGAGAGACATGAGAGAGAGAGAGAAGCTCAGTGCATCATGGGAAATCCCCCCAGCAGTCTAGGCCTATAGCAGCATAACTAAGGGATGGCTCAGGGCTCACCTGGACCAACCCTGACTATGAGCTTCATCAGAGAGCTTTCTCTTCAATGTGGAACGAGTGTCTCCTCTCAAACCCAAACTAGGATCTGATTCCACAGGAGAGGAGCTTGAGAGCTTTTTTTTTTTCATGAATCTATACAAATGATGCAGTGTGACTTGAAGCCCGTTCATTCTTACCTGTTCTGTTCTTACAAAATAGTATATAAAAACAGTAATGCAGAAGTGGTGCAGATTGATTGGATTTGTATCCCTCAATTAAATCTCCTACTTCTAGCTGATTTTCATAATGATGTAGAGAATTCAATGTGAAATCTATGGCTGCCTGTCAGTGTGACATACATTCAGAAATACTGTATAAACTACTGCAGTTCCAAGCCACTGCATGAATCTGCACATCTGCACCTGTATCTAATGCAGATCCAGATTAGACATCTCTAAGCATTTTGCATGAATAAAGTGAGTGTAGCAGATTGTGTTCTCTGCCGCATTGTAGTTCTCTAATGAAGGACATTTAGGGAAGAACAGACTGGGAGGGGAACCAGGGTTTTGGCCGTTTATTACAGATGGGAAGAATGGAGGTCAGATACATGTGCAATGAGAATACTCATCAGCCTGGGTGATCGTTTTTAGCCAAATGCATGACATGTGCCAGTTTGTATGAAACACACCTCGTGTCCTGGCTCCTCTCCACTGCTGAGTCTCCCTGGCAGAGCCACAGATCAGCCTGGCTTTAAATGCAGCAGTACTGACAACACAATGGAAAAATAATCACGAGGTTTTGAAGAGGAAGTACTCATGAGTTTTTTATTTTTAAAAGGCTTCCATTGGTCATGTAATTTCTAGAACGTTTCCACACAGTGAATATCATTAGTTTGAGATATTTCCTGTGTGGAAACCAGTGCACAGTTTAAAAAAAGATTCTTGTGACTCATTTAGGGAGCCTTGGTGTGAAAGCTACAAAACAAGCAGGAAACACCATCATGTCAACTTTGACCCTTATTGACAGTAACTTCAACATGGGTGTGATGTGAGGACTCTCAGATCCAGTGCTGAGGGAATGCTACCCCCTAGTGGACAATGAGCAGTACTACATCAAAGTCTGCCTGCGATGCTGTCGTACAGTGAGTTGGATTGAAAAGAGGTTCTGATGATAAGCACAATGCATAAAGAGCGTTGGTTTTTTTTCTGTTGTATTTTTAAGGGAAAATACAGTATAGCTGATCATAAGAAGAGAAGAAGCCCCTCCCTTTTCACTTTTATCCTCTCATCTAGGACAGAAGTGCAAACATCCATGTTGATGAATGTTGTTTTCTTCGCTGTTCTTGCTGTTTAAATCTGTAACCTCCACTTTTCTCACTGGTTTTTCTGTGCAGGGCGTTGAACCTTGTTCTCACACCAGTTCATTGAAAACTGTGCTAATGAAGAGCTTATTCAATTCAATTCAGTTTCATTCACACTGTATAAAAAAAAAGATCTGTTTTATCATCATTGATGGGGGGGGGGGGCAAGTCAAGAGAGCTCAATCACAACAGAAGTCACCTCAGGACACTTTTCATACAGAGCAGGTCTAGACCATACTCTTTATAATAGCAGTGTGTGTGTGTGTGTGTGTGTGTGTGTGTGTGTGTGTGTGTGTGTCGTGGACACATGGGATAAGCCTGTGTCCTGGGAGTGACTGTCAGAGGGAATGCTCCCGGTGCCTCATATGAACAAAGACAAGATTGTCCTCAGGATACACAGGTGTGTGTGTGTGTGTGTGTGTGTGTGTGTGTGTGTGTGTGTGTGTGTGTGTGTGTTTCATGTGTTCTCCCTGTTGGCTCTCTCTCTCTCTCTCAATACCTCCACACATGCAGACAGTGGATGTTGACTCTCACTCTTTGTCCAGTGTATCCACTGTGGATCTTATTATGGCAGCCGGCTGAATAGCAGCCTGTCGACCTCATCAGATCTTCTTTCTCTTCCCTTCCTTCTCTCACTCTCTCCCGGGGTCTCTCTCTTCTCTTCTTCTTTTATTCCTCTTCTCCTCTTTTCTTGTCTCTCCTCCTTTATTTTCTCTGCAGCTTTGTTCAGCCCGTGCTCCCCTCATTTCCTCATTTCCTTCTTGGGCTGTAATCATCCCCCGCTCGCTGACGCTCTTTTTCTAAACCAGTGTTGACCACTGGCCACACACAGCAACGTGTGACTGTGTGTTCCCAATTGACAGCAATTAATACTTGTTTTTTAGTGATTATCTCATGGTCTGTATGTTATAAAGGAGCCTCGTTAAAGAAGAGAATGAACACTTGAAAGTGACAAAGGCACGTATTTTAAGAGCAACTCTCTTATTTGATTTGATTCGGGGGGTTTTTCAAACCATCTTGCAGATATAAGGTTTTGGGGGGGGGTGGGGGGGTGAGAGTTCTGGAGACAATGAATAAAAATGTATAGTGTTCCAGGTGTGGGACTGTGGATTAACACTGCACTGTTTCTAGAGCTTTCACAAATTGGCAGTACAATGAAATGTTATATGAATATTAACATGTATGTATCAGGTTAAAAGAATGCAAAACAAATGCAGACACAATGCACAGCAGAATGTCATGTGTTCATGGGTTTGATCTAGTTAATATCAAGGAATGGTGAAAAGGCCATCAGTTGGTCAGAGTTCAAGGTGGCGTCTTCAAACTGTCTTTGTCTGAGCAGCAGAACTGAAAAGCAGCAATTCACTTCATTTGATGAGCTGGAACCAACACGTTTTTGATATTTTTGTTTGAAAAATAACCTAATAATGTAAATAATTAATTTATTATTAAAATTGATTGTCATTATATCATTGATTTTGTGTGTGTGTGTGTATGTATACGCACACACATATATAAATGAAATCATTGATTATTTTTTTCTTAATTTACTAAAAGATAAATCACTTCATGGTTTTAGCAACTATAGTCACATGGTAGTGTCATTAAAAAAAGAACCTCAAAAATATATGTAAAAAATTATTTTCAAATTGCATGGTCGACTTTCAATCTGACTCTGCACTTTATTTTTATTATTAAGTCAGTGGTGATAAATCTGACCAATGAAAAGTTTCACTCTTTGTCTTCTTTCTCTGTGTGCAGAACTCCAGGTTGACTCTGGTGTGTGAAGATCCAGACTGCTGGATTAGTCTGCTCCCTCTGACCTCTGACCCCTCAGCAGCCAACTGTACCATCTACTGCCAAGGTGAGGTTTTTTTATTTTATTTTGCAACACCTCAAGCAGCATGTCCATCTAAATGAGGCTCTTTGTGATGTACAGTCTGTGAACTCGTCATAATGAGTGCTGACTGCCTTCAGTGTCTGGATCTATGCAGCAGCATGCCCATGGTCTCTGATCTGATCCACCCCCAAATAAATTCAATTCACTCCATCAACTGGCATGAAAAACGAAGCTGTTGTTACCATATCTTACCAAACTGCTTCAACAAAAGAAAAGTTCTGTTTCTTTTCTCAGTCTCCAGTTGTGACATGAGCCTGCTTGTTTTCAGGTGGGGAGTTGTTCTGTAAGGTGACCAGAAACCTCACAGCTGGTGAAAGGCTCCTGGCTTCCCTGTCACCTCCTCCTGCTTCCTCCTCCCCATTGGCCCAGCTGTCTCCTCCACTCAGTCTCATCACCCAGAAACAGCCTGTGGTGCAGGAGGAGCCTCTGTACCCAGCAGCACTGCACTCAGACATCCAGCTCCTCCCACAGCAGGCTGGCATGGCCGCCATCCTGGCTACTGCCGTTGTCAACAGTGAGTGTTGTGTTTTAGGCCTGAAAGTACTTTTTTGATTTTACTGATAATATAAATACTTTTTTAGAGTAGGTATGCAAGATTATATAAGTATGTTCTAATCTGGTGGAATAAATTATCAATGAGAATCAGCTTGGAATTTAAATAATCTCTATTGTACAAAGTGCAGTCAACTGTACTATAATGCAAAAAAAGAAGATAATTCCTCAAGAATAGTTATTCAGAATGCAAAAAAAAGGAACTACATGAAATGCAAAAGAGATTCCCTTCTAGTCATTTATGTTATACAGTTTTAGTGCTGTCAGCCTTTACAGCTTGTATCCATTGTTATTCTAATCACAGCCATATGAGCTGGTGCCTGCAGGCCATTATTATCTACTGTAATTCACCATGTGTCAAAGCTGTGCTGCTGTCTTTGGCCACAAGGTGGCACTGCAGCTCTTTAACAGCCAGCAATGACGTTCAACTGCCGAGTGTTTTCCCTCCTGCTGCTGCTGTGCCTCAAAGTTTCTTATTGACCAAGTGCTGTGCTGGTGTCTGTGGCTGATGCCCAGAAACTCACATTTGCTGTGACCACTGCTAATCATCCCAGATGGTTGCACATTCCTACATGTGGTGAGACCGCAGCAAATAATTGGATGTTGGTAAAAATAGCCCAGATGATAAGAGGTATGATGATTATTCATAATCATAACCTCTGTCCTGTTGCCTTGGATACTCATAGCAATGGAATGTGTGTGTGTGTGTGTGTGTGTGTGTGTGTGTGTGTGTGTGTGTGTAGTAAACATGAGTGCTCGCTCAATCTATCAGAGCTGTAGATTAACTTAGCTGAGAAATGATTACAGTTACTGAAATATACACAGATGTTATGGGTGTGTTCACATATTTTTAATAAGGGTACACGTGAAGGCGGTTTCAAATGAGAACTACATTTAGCACATGAGGTGCTTGAAGTTGAACATCCTCACCTTACTGAACTGGTTTCTGATTATCTAATATCTCTAATATCAGATGTGCTTTTTATCAACTCGCTCAGCCTGTATGGATTTGTTTCTGTTCAGTCAACTAACTCTGAATCTGTGCTCTGGTTATCAGAGGATATTTTCCCATGCAAGGACTGTGGGATCTGGTATCGCAGTGAGAGGAACCTGCAGGCACACCTCATGTACTACTGCGCCAGCCGCCAGAAACAGCCAGCCGCAGCCTCGTCCCCGCCACAAGACAAACCCAAGGAGTCCCACCCCAACGAACGCATCTGCCCCTTTCCACAGTGCAACAAGAGTTGCCCCAGTGCCAGCTCACTGGAGATCCACATGCGCACACACAGTGGTGAGAGCAACATTTACATATGTGCCAAAAGCCAAAGGGTTAATAGCAGGGATGCACCGAAATGAAAATTCTTGGCCAAAACCGAAAACCGAAAATGAAGAAACCAAGGCCGAAAACCGAAACACCGAAATAAATTATTATGCCAATTATTACCATTGCATTCGTGGCTATGACTGTGTACTAACCTCACTAAAATCAAGGCATTGCAATTGCATAAATTAATATTAATGCTTCAAAGAATAAATCAATTACAAAATTATGAAAATATTTATTAACACACATTAAAACTAGCTATCCAGACGTGCGCGAGCCGGTAGGGTTGCCAAACATCCCGAAAAATACGGAATTGTCCTTTATTTGAAAATTAAATGTTGCGTCCTCTTTTGAACTAATACGGGCCGCGATTTGTCCCGTATTTCATAAATGTCCCGTACACATGTCTGTCACAAACACATTTCAACACTAAATGTGACAATAATGAACTAAATAAAACACAGGAAAGATTAAGGCCAGCTAAATCTGTGTGTCGGGGACCCCGAGAGGACCCGCTGCGCTCTCTGCCAATCAGAAAGCGCTGTCACGGTTGCCTAGTTACAAACACTGGCGCCGCTACACGCGCATTTTAAAAATGGCTAGAGGCAGCAACCGCCCGTGGTGGGCGTGTTTTTTCTTCGTCATCACAACGTCTTGTTTTGCCCGTGTTGTTTCGGTGACAAAAGTCTTTCGGCCGAAAACCGAAAATGCACTTTTGAGCCAGTTTCGGCCGAAAATTTTCGGTGGCCGAATTTTCGGTGCATCCCTAGTTAACAGCACTGAGGCATCACGTATAGATAGTTGATCAGTGATCAGCCTTCGTCATTAAGATGAGCTCACTGTTTGTCCCTCTGTCCTTCCACAGGCGAGCGTCCATTCGTCTGTCTCATCTGTCTGTCTGCCTTCACCACTAAAGCAAACTGTGAACGCCACCTGAAGGTGCACACAGACACACTGAACGGGGTCTGCCATGGCTGTGGCTTCGTCTCCACCACGAGGGACATCCTCTACAGTCATCTGGTCACGAGCCACATGGTTTGCCAGCCTGGATCACGCAGTGAGGTGTACTCCCCCGGGCCAGGCCTCCCCAAGCTGCCCCTGTCTACTGGTAAGTCCTACCATGATTGTGACAACATTGTAATGTGTTGGGCTTCAACACTGTTCTTATCAAGCCAGCCGCTAATCTTACCTCTCTTCATCAGGTCTCAGTCCAGGAGATTCTGGAGTGGTGCTGAAGTGTCAAGTGTGCGGTCACAACTCCGACTCTCCTGCCCAGCTTCAGCAGCATGTACGGACCCACCTGGAGGTCCGAGTCCCAGCGGAAAGGAGTCCCACCCCTCGCCAAAGTACCCCATCATCAGTTGACCACCCCCAGCTGCAGCTGTCTCCTCAGGAGAGGGAGCCTCTAGCTTGTGTCCCTAAGCCAGACTCATCCAGCCCGGGTGCAGACGGCGGCTCAGCCACACCGAGAGACTATAGTCCTGCTGGTGCCCCAACTGACCTAAAGATCAAAGAGGAGCCCCATTCAGACAGTGAGACAGAAGAGCAGCAAATGGAGATTAAGGAGGATGGAGAGGAGGAGGAGGAGGAGGTTGGTGGACGGGAGGAGGAGGATCAGGAAACAAGAAGAAAGATGAGAGAAGGACAAATTGCCACCTCCTCCTCTCAGACATCGAACTCTCCAAAGAGTCCGGCCACCACAACTGTGAAGGCAGAACCAACTAGTCCCACCCCCGGTTCGAGCCCTGCCCACGTGGGAGGTGCAGGGTCAGTTCTTCCAGGAGGAGCTATGTTCCTGCCTCAGTACATGTTCAACCCTGAGGCAGCCATTTTGCCTCAGGCCTCAGAGATCCTGGCTAAAATGTCGGAGATGGTCCACAGCCGCCTGAAGCAGGGCCAGGCAGTCCCTCCGAACAGCCCAGCAGCCTTCTTCCCCTCCGGACCAACTGCACCCACAGCCACAGCCACTCCCCCCCACAAAGGAGCCACCTGCTTCGAGTGCGATATCACCTTCAACAACATCAACAACTTCTATGCACATAAGAGGCTGTACTGCTCCAGCAGGCACCACGGAGACGGTGCACCCTCGGCGTCAGGCGCCGGACCAGCGAGGGACGCAGCCCCAGCCACGGTGCCTTCCAGCGGGGCACATGGCTCGTCCGCATCTCCTCAGGGTGGAGCAGCAAGTAGAGCAGCGTCTGCCTCTCCCGCCGACTCTGACCCCCCCACAGGAAGTGGAGCAACAGAGTCTAGGAGGGTGGTCGAAGTGAAGACCGAAACTCCCGTGGGGAGAGAGGGGATATCGTCCTCTTCTGAAGGGGAGGGTGGAGGTGGAGGTGCTGCAGGAGCAGGAGGAGGAGGAGCAGGAGGAAGAGCGAGCGAAGGCAGCCAGAGTCCTGCGAGTGGTTCTGCAGAGGACCTCGAAGACGATCCCAACAGAACCTTCTGTGAGGCCTGCAACATCCGCTTCAGCCGCCACGACAACTACACTGTTCACAAACGCTTCTACTGTGCATCTCGCCACGACCCATCCAACCAGCGATCCGTTCACATGAGCAAGGCGACCAGCACTGCCGCCTTCCTGCCCCAGCCCATCCGCACACGCAAGAGGAAGAAGATGTACGAGATCCACATGGCGAGAACCGAAGCCTTAGCTAAGGCTGCTGCTGCCGCGGCAACCACTGCTGCTGCCTCTGCCCCGTCCCCCTCCGTTCTGGGCTTGGCAGTGAAGCAAGAAGTTTCTCCCGGGGGGGCAGGCGGCTCCAGCCCTGAGGGAGATGGCCCCATTGACCTGAGCAAGAGACCCCGTCTGAGAGAGGCTCCACGGCACGGCAGCAGCAGCGTTCTCCCCGCCCTGCCTCTCAGTGACTACCACAAGTGTACCGCCTGCAGTATCAGCTTCAACAGCATTGAGAACTACCTGGCTCATAAAACGTACTATTGCCCTGCCACCACTCTCCAGCCCCACACCCTGGAGCAGCTTCACAGGCTCAAGAGATCCGCCTCCACTTCTCCCAAAAGCAGGCCCCAGCAGGAGCGGCCAGATCTTCCACACCCCATGGAAGGTAAAGCCCTCCCTGCTGAGTGGGTTGCCCAGGCTCAAGGCACATCATCCAGTCCTCACCCCTCCGCCTTACCCGCCTCCAATACCACATCCCCCCCCCATACAGCCACACATGCAGCCACCCCAGGAGCTGGAGCCAAAGGTGTAGGTGGTGGTTCGCCTCAGGTGATCTGCCCATACTGCCCCAACAGGCTCATCACCTGCGACCTGATGGAGCACTTCAAGACCATCCACGGCCTGGTTGTAACCATTCAGCCCCCCCAGGAGACGCTGCCCCAGCCAGGCAGCGCAGTCAGCCGCAGCCCCAGCCTCAGTCCCAGGGATGGAGCTCCTGCAGCCACCTCCACCCCCCCGACCAGCCAGTCCAGACTGGTCTCCCGAGTGCACAGGGACAGCATCAACGGACAGGCGAGGAGCGGGACAACTTCACCCGTCTCCCCACTGGTCAATGGCAGCCCTTCAGCTGGGGAGGGGTCCCCTGCAGCCGGCTCACCTCTGCCTGTGTCTCCCCCAAGGGCTCCCTCTCTGACTGTGTCACCTGTGCCTGAGATCCTGAAGGAGACGGTGGGGTCATCCCACCTTCCAAACAAGGCCACCCCAACTGTGGCCCCTCATCCCGTCCCCGCGGCCCAGCCTGCCCCCCTCCCCAGCCATAAAACCACAGTGATCTCCCCTGTCCAGAATGGTAACTCCCGCTTCTGTCGACTGTGCAACATCAAGTTCAGCAGCCTTTCTACATTCATAGCTCACAAGAAATACTACTGCTCCTCCCACAGTGCCGAACATGTCAAGTGAGCCGAGTGATTCTCTTCTTCCTCGCCCCCTCCCCATTCTGTTGTCTTTCTGAGCCGAGGTTTTCCTTTCCTAACTTCCAAGAAACTCAGACGTCCCTCTTCCTCTGCCAGTCCTCCCACATGGGCGCCACAGTGCCCTCAGCTGGCATGAACATGAATGACACTGAATGACTGTTACTCACCTGGTGGGGCCTGATGTCCAGCTGCTCCCAAGCAGAAACTGCAGGTGGTGTTACTAATACATGAACTGATAATCTTCCTCCGATGGGTCAAAGTTTTAGTACACTAAGAGCTGAGATGGATGCTACCTGCACACACTGCTGTGCCCTCGTCCCCTACACCACTCTCTGTCTTAGTACCCGAGTCCCCGATGAGACATGTACCACTCCCAGGCCTCCACAGTATGTTGTATTATGGGACGTTAAAAAGAACTATGTCTTTTCTGTCTCTCTGTTGAACTGAGTTCATAATGGCAGTAATTGGATTCTGACTGTTGGAGGCATTTCTGACTGATGCTAATTCAGTAGTGATGATGCTGATTATGATGAATCTCCAGCTCTTAATGTTCCAGACCTGAACAGAGGAATCATTGATGGCGTGTGGAAAAGACTTGATCATTGTTAATGTTTTTATTATCTGTGCATAGTGTATGATGTCTGAAAAAAAGAATTCTATAATGCTTTTGGTTTCAACACTGGCTCTTTTTTGCTTACTAGAGAAGCGAAAGTGTTTTTAGCTGAAAAAGAAATATTGCGTTATCACCATGTTACTAATTACTGAAGGATAATATTTCAAAATGGACAGTTTTTCTTTTCTTTCATACACACAATTGTTATTTTCTCTTTCAAATGCAAGGGAGAAAAAAATGTGAAATATTTATCTTCTGTCTTTTAGTCCTCACTGATT
Source organism: Centropyge bicolor (assembly GCA_037975185.1). Classification (NCBI taxonomy): domain Eukaryota; kingdom Metazoa; phylum Chordata; class Actinopteri; family Pomacanthidae; genus Centropyge; species Centropyge bicolor. The sequence continues at coordinate 14,035 of JBBMOC010000585.1, forward strand.
TCATGTCAACAGAAAACTACCTACCTGGTGTCTGAGAGTATTTGTATTTTTTATTTGTATATTTTTCATACTGTTGGAAGGAACTCTTTGGATCGGGGTGTGTTGAAGTGTATTTTCTAAGTGTAGATATGTAATATCTCATCACAGTAATCACTGGGATCACACTGAACTTTATTATCACATTAGCATTCGGTGTTCAGTTTCTGTCGTCTTTCATTGATGGTGAGGTCTACAAACCAGCGCCTCTCGCACCTTGCTGATTAACAAGACAGTCACAGTTTTTCACATCAGAAAATCAAAGAGAGTGCTTCTGAGAACACTGTGCTTATACTTTGGTGAGAATGATAGAGCCTCCCAGATTTTAGGGTCTAAAAATCCAAATTTTCAATCAATGTTCAGTCCTGAGTTTCCAGCCTCTGCACCATGGAGAGCATGATGTTTAGGGAGCAGCTTTACATTCTTGGTTCAGAAACTGCTAGTTCAGACTTGGCGGGGGGGGGGGGGGGTACATAACGCATCAATGCTTTGGTGTCTAATGCACATCTCAGAAGGTGTTATCTTTCTTTTTAATGATTGTGTTTTATGTCCGGCAATGAAGGCCCAGCAGGGAGCAGTCACACCTGAGCAGAGCACCTCACCCAGTAGAGTAAGCATACATGTAATAACCACTTACTGTGGCCCATGGGTGTGTGTGAGAGAAGCTCTGCTCTTCCTCTTTCACTTTATGGCTCTCTCTCACTCATGCACACATCCTCATATACACGCCACAAGTTCCCACTCTGCTGTTGCAAATTGCAATACAGCGTTCATTAGAACTGTGAAATACCTTTTTTTTTTTCCAATATTGATGCAAGCTTACCAATGAAGGGCTCATATTAGGATTTTTAAGGCCCAGGTATAATTTGGAATTGAAGCTGCCAATAGCTAATATTACAACCAGATTCATTTGTTACAAATGTGGTTGTTTGTCTCTTCTAAATTCTAAACAGTTTTTTTCTTATTTCACTTTTGTCAATGTGCAATCCTCCCTGACTGAGGGCATTACCCTGTCAGCAGGGCAGCACACGACCAATTAGACATTTTGATAAGATGCTTATATCAGTCTAACTGTAAACAACCAACACAGGACAGATCTGGACCTCTGGTTAGTCAGTAGGAGCATTAAAGACCCACACTTGTTAATGGTAACCCCCACCTGTCTTTTTCCCAAACTGGAAACTACATGTAAAAGTGAAGGATTTAAAAAAAAAAAAAAAATCATAATTCAAAATTACTGGTTGATTTTCTGCTCTAATATGGTTTGGAGCAGCACTGTACCAGACACATCTGACCAAGTGTTTACAAATGTGCTGCTCTCTCTCTCGTAGTTCTTCGAACGAGAGAGGAGGCAAAAGAAAGTCATGTCAACTAGTCATGAGTTCTGTAAAATTAACCTTTCAACTTACCCCCATTTAATTGCACTGTGTTGTATAAAAATGTGCTGAATTTAGTTTTAGGTACTTTTTTGTAATGTATTTATGTTATACAGAACTTTTGCCCATCCAAAATGTGTCATCGTTCTACCTTGAAGGACTTTCTGAAAGATTTTAAACTGTTTTTTTTTTCTTAGTTGCAAACATGTTTTCTTATTGATTCCTCTGATGTCCAGTCCATAATGGAGAAAATCAATGAATGTCAAAACTTTTATTTCCATATTTTTCATTTCATTTCAGTTCCACTACACTCTTGTCCAAACTATGCATGGGAAATAAAAAAGTTATGAGAGACACTGATGAAGAGTCTGAGTGTTCTTCTTTCTTGTAGCTGCACTCTTTTTCGTGTTATTCACAATTTACGTCACAAACCTGAGTGGGAGGTCTCGACTTCTGGAGGTGCTTGATTCACTGTTGCTTATGTGTAGTCACTCATAAATCACTTCCTTTCATGAGAAAGTTTCAAGTGTGCTGTTTTTCTTTGATACTGGCTCGTGAAGGAAGGTTGAATGAATCATCAGCTTTCCTTTTAAATTACTGTGATTGAGCATTAGTACTTGAAAAGAAGAAAAGCTTTCTGTGCTCCGTCAGAACTCCAAGGCTGCTCCAATCAATGGCAGAGTGCGGCGACAATAACACTGGCACCTCTGACAAAAACAAATTGATGAATATTTCCAACAGAAATTCTCACTCTGTGTTTCAACCTTCAATGTGGGATGTGAATTAACATGTTGTAATCAGTAACTTCTGTATTCGGTTTGAGCTCACATTCAAAAAGTTACAAACGTCATGCAGCATCCAAAAAACATTCAACATGTCGCCATAATAACCTCAAAGAAACGAGACCATTCCAAGAGATTTGATGGATTCATGAATGAAAATGTTGACCTGATGATGGCGCTAGAGTAAAGGTTGAGGTGATTGGACCTCGTGGACAGATTGTTCTGAAGGAGACATCGGGGGTCGTGGATGTGTTCTTCATGGCAGCCTGCCTGTTAGCTTAGCAAAGCTGCCATTTTGTCCTGAGGCTGTCACTTGAGAAAGAGCTTCCAAACCTGGAGCATCCTCTGGGGAGCAAGCATGGGAGGCTTAAAGAGACATTTATTCACATAGTGCACAACAGGAAGGTTAAAGAAAGTAAAGTGAGTGTCTGACACATAGACCCCCTGCTGACATGGTGAATATAGAACATCCCTCGATGGAGTTTAGAGGCTGCTGGTGCTGGGGACCAGGAAGATTTCTTAAAGGATGATAATCCTGGTGAAATGCTCAGTCTTTCACTTCCTCTGTCCACTTTGGTCTGGAGTGAACATCTTGACAAATCAAAGCCTGGTTTTTAGCTGTTTCTTCCATTGAGTCCACAGAGTCCAAAGACCTCGAGCTTATCAAGAGAAGGTTCCAAAGTTTAGGGGCTCCTGAGCTGAGAGCATGTGGCCTGAGAGGCAGAGTGTCCGTCCACCAGTCTGAAGGTCTGCTGTGCAGTCTAAGGACAAGCTCCAGATGCTCCAGATGGCTGTTCCATTGATGAGTGTGAATGTGTGTGTGCGTGGTTAGTGCTCTGTCTGTCTATTTGTCTAGCTGTCTATTTTAACCCTTGGTGTGCTAAAGGTCCTTGATATACTGGAGGAGTCATATCAGCAGCATTTCAAATGAATCTCTGCTGCGGCACAGAGGTTAACATCACTGTGCCACCTGTTAGTCTGCACGACTGTTCAGGCAGTCAACTCCACTCCACTAGACTCATATAGAACACTCTTTTCACGTGGACATATTGATTGACTGTGGGCGTGTACCGCTGCCACAGAGCTTCTGAGCATGGCCTTCCATCTTCAGCCCCCCCTCTCTGCTGTCCTGTGCTGGCTGTGAGGAGGCTTGTGGCTGTTGCCAGGGAGAATACTTTTTCAGATAAGTGTGTTCTGATCTCAGCAGTCTGTTTTAATGGCGCTCTTTTAGCAGCATGGAAGCCCTTTTTATTCATGTCAGCATGTCTGCACTGATTTTAACCCTGTGAAGCCTGAACGATGAAATAAGTGACAGAAAATTCCAACTCTTTGAAACTGGAGCCTTTAATGCTCCTTTTGAACAAACAAACAAAAAATTCAAATATTAATTTCCATATATGAGTTTCAATTTTTTTTTAATCATATTTGAGACATCATCATCATTTGTGACTCAGAAGTTTCATTTAATGTAATTCAACAAAAAACATATTAAAACAAAAATATGAAACATTTTGTGGTTCACAACCTTTTTGTTTTGCACACTGATGATGAAGAGGCCTCCAAAACTCATGCATCAAATATGATACGTTCAGTGATAAAGGGTTAAATTTGTTTCCCAGCCACCACACCGCTCAGAGGGACAGAGTGGTCAGATTCAAGGACAGGAAGTCCTGGCAAACAAATGTCACAGATCAAATGTAAATCAACCGATTTGATCTTAAAATAACAACAGCAGCCTTGACAGAGCCACATCCTTCCACTCTTATTATGGGAGCATGTGTTTATCATGTGTTCTAATGAGAGAAGGCCTCTGCTCTTCAAACGCCTTCCAGGGCCTTTTCAATCTCTATCTCACCTCACCAATCAGCAAGCAGTCATCTGCTCCAAGCCTCTGAACACTGTGCCCTCTGCACTACAGTGTGTCTCTGTCTTTCATGTGGAGGAAGAAAGGCATTATGGGAAGGAACAAGAGGTCAGGAGAAGCTTCATCACAGAGCCGTACTTTAGCTGCTGTTGAAAAGGAAAAACAAGGAACACTCACTCGCCCACTTACACACACACACACACACACACACACACACACTCACACACACACACTCACTCACACACACACACTCACACACACACACACACACACACACTCACACACACACACACACACACACACCTATACTGGTTTATATGGTATAGCAGGACATTTTCTTGAAACAGGCCCGGAGGTGGTTTAGATGGACTACCCTTTCCTGAGGTCCTAGAGCTACAAAAGTGAAGCTAAAACACTGCAAAAAATCTGAAAAAAATTTAGCTCACTTCAGACCTCAGATACACCCTTCAGAACATGATACACATGGATACACATTTTCCTGACAAATTTGTGGTTTATGTGGACAGTTCTCATTTTGACAAAAGACTGGTTTGTGAGGTCTCATTAAAACATTATTTGGACTTTAAAGGACAATGATGTCATTTTTAAAGCGCTCCTCATTAACATAAATACACATCTGACAGAAGCCACCATTACAGGGACATTCGCATAAATATCAATTAGACAAATATAATCTAGAAATTTAAACTGATCTATGTGTATATCTATGTATAAGAATTCCAACAGTCTTAAAGCAGATCAGTACATATGTGCACTTTACAGATCAGTACATAAGAGCACTTTACTTAAAGTAAACAAATAAAACAAGGATGTCTGACACAAGTAAGCATTAATGGCACATGAATCTTAATATCAGATCTGTTTTCTATGCACCTGAAATACCTTCATAGTTTTCTTGCACTTGAACAACTTCCTAATACAGAGCTTATCAAACGATATAGCCAGATCTATGTGCATTAAAACTCAAACATTTTTAAAGCACACCATAAAACACTTTAACAAAGGATAAAACAGATATGCATTGTTATGTGATATGCATAGACTGCTCACCACTCATTCTGCCATTATTTTTTAGCCTTAAAGAAAAACAGAAAACCACTTTGCACACCTGGATGTTCCCCTTCCACCACAGGTCTGACTTTGTAAATTTATTTTCAGCACTAGTAAAAGAGTTTTAAAGTTTGAAAATATTATTTTTCATTTGTGAAAGTGTTTTGAGAATGTACATTTGTAATGTCCATGGACATTTTTTGCACTTAGTAAAAAGACCCCTGCACCTCCCAGTCATCACAAATAAGTGCACAACAAATGGAAAACAGGTTGTCTGTGGCAACTTTATTTGACACTGAACCTTAACTGCAACAACATGCAAACCACAGACGAATAACAAAGAATTGGGGTTTCACATTTTTCTTACTTTGACTGCCTCTTTGCAGTTATTCCCCGGTTTCTTACAAAGTCCCTGATATTTTGCACTGTTCTTTGTGCAAGTGCAGAACACTCTACAAGCTTGCAGTGACTGCATTCATTCTTGGTGGCTAATTTTCCTTTACTTATATGATCCCTGAAATGACGCATTACTGCAGCAACCTCAGCCTTTGACCAAGGTTTCTTTGACACTCTTCTTGCCTCATTTTTTGGACCAGCATTCTTTCCTGGAAAAAACATAAAGTAAAAAACAACATCAAACAAACAGATTAAATCTGTTGTGCAATTGGAATTGTTAAGACTTATGATCAACATGTGACTCAACAACTTCCTGCTTACTAGTTCCTTCAAATAAATTTCTTGAAAATGGTCAGATAATTTTACTGTTTTACGGTCATTGACTATCACGCACTGGTGGAGTCTCATACCAACATCACCTGACCTCAACGAGAAAATGTAACACTGGAAAGGTAGACATTTATTTTAAGTTTGGACCTGAGAAAATGGAAAATACCTGAATTTGAGAAACTTAAAACTACCAGAATGCACTGTGCTGCACTGGACTCATTAATGCTCCTGCTGGCAAATGAAAAATTGAAACAGGAGGTGACTTGGTGGTAATAAACTACTTCATACAAGTTAAGCTGTGCCTCATTTTACAGTTTGATCTGTGTTTGAGAGACTGAGAGAGAGGGATAGTCTATGTGGATACAAGGACTTTCTGAAATACCTAAAAACTTGCACCTAAGGTAAAATACAGCCATATGATGCCTTATAGCAGGGGTTGGCAGGTAAGTTTGGCCTTGGGCCAAACTTTTTTTGAGCAACTGAATGGTGGGCCAAAACATCACATCAATCAGAAACATGTTTTCTTTCACTTTCTCTTTTTTCCCTTATCTATAGGCTACATTTCTATCCCTTGAAAACAAAATGTAGGCTAATTTAAGTAAGCAATTTGTTTTAAATAAAGAAACTTTATTTCTTAGACTATTAGTGTGTTATTACTGCTTTAGCTCCACTGTGACTGCCTTGTAATACTGCTTATAATAGTAATTTGGTGATAATAAAGCTGCTGTCTTTAATCAGCGACTTGTTACACAGACTGTCTTTTAAGTCTTCATAGATGTGCCATAGCCAACTATATTTTTTCCCCCACACATTTAATAAAAATGTGAGTAATTTCCATTTTGAAATTGACTACTTCTTTGAGCCCAGCTAACGCATTTGTAATAAAGATTCATAAAAAAACGATTTTCAGGATTGGTTTATGATTGTCGTTTTTGTGATAGTAGCTAAGTAATTTAAATGTTTGTTTTTTTTTTAAATAGTTTTTTCAGGGACGTACTGGGGCTGAAAATATGCCCAGGAATACACAAGCCCCAGCGCTGCGGCCGCCGGCCACCTAATGTTGTCAGCTGCGCGGACATGATGTTCCAATCGCGGTAGCCTGTGTTGGTCCGACTGGGGGCGGCTGCTGATTGATATTTTCAGTGGCGTGCGCTGTGGCCGCCGGCCGTCTAGGTGTGCCAGCCATTCGGGAGCTTTTCCGGTTTCCTACATGGCCAGCACGTCCCTGCCCCTTTTAAATCAGATTTTCAATTTCATCTAGCAGGCCACATATTATCACGGGTCGTTAGTTGACGACCGCTGCCTTATGGTTACTGTTGCTACCAATTTGCTTACCCACTAGACAACAACCTTATTTATATTCATCTTATAGTGTACTGTCTCTGCACATATTTTTTAATTGTTATATTTTACAGTTTTAACCCTTTATTTGACCTTTTTCAGATTTATGTGACTTTTTGGGAAATTTTAATTTATTATCTAATCTCTTGCCTCAGTGCCCATTTGTCTTATATAAAGCATTTTAAGATGCTTTACAATCAAATTTGCCTTACCTTCAGAGGGAGGGACAGTCTCATTTACAGTGGACGTCATAACTGACACAGTTTCTGCAAAAGAACATTATCTGAGTCTTTTAATATTTAATATTAAAAATACCTTTCATCAGCAAACACAGGTGATGTGAGGTAACTTACCCTCGTAATCCCCAGTGTCATGGACCTGCTGTGTGTTTATGGAGTTGGATGCAGCATCCTCAGGCTCACTGGTTCCACACTCTGGTGCTGTAGAAGTTGTGCCGCTGTCATCTTCAGATTCACTCTCGCTGTCCTCAGCATCACTTAACATAATTTCATCTGAGAAAATTAAATCAGTGAAAAACTCATATGAAAAGATGGACATGAAAAATAATCAAATCAAAACAGGACTTTAGCTGAAATTAATAAGTTGGGCCTAATGCATAGCTGCACCAATGATGGCCACAAATCTGTAATTTGCTGTACAATCTAGTGAGATGCCAAACTTCAAGAACTCAAAGTCAGGGTCACTTACCTAACAAAAATATTGATTTATGTTAGTAGTATAGTGTTGATTACAATTACTGCCCCGCCTCACTGTAGGCTTTTATTTCACATAATAAATTGGCAAAGTACAGGAGCATCTTACTAACTTATGATAAAATGAAAATGTTTACTATTTTTAATTAAATTAGATAAACTTTCATTTATTCTCATATTCATGGCACGTGAAGTGAAATAATCCAATCCAATTAGTTAGTTTTAATTTTGATTATTTTGACTTACAGGTAATGAAAATCACAAAGCCAGCATCTAGAATTATTTGAATAGTTTATAAGCTCAAGTGAAAACAAGATTAAAAAAACAGGATGCCCAACTTCTAAAATGTCCATTAATCAAAACACTTAATACTTGATTGGTGCACATTCCCCCATAAAATTTTTGGATCAGTGCAGCATAGCATCAGCCTCAGAGCTCTCAGATCAGCACAGTTTTGGCACTTTGGACAGGTGCTAAAGCCAGATGGGAAAGAAGATCTCATTTACTAGGTGTGGGCTGAATCTGGAGTCAGGGCATCTAGAGCCACCACACACAGACGCCTTCAGGAAATAAACTACAACTGTCTCTTTGCTGTATCAGGACTCCCAGTAGAGACATCATCATAAGATTCTGACCTAGGCTAAGAAAGAGACAAGAACTTGACTGTTGCTTAAAAGACAACAGTCAAGTGCTTAAAAGACCTACTTTCATTTCCAACTCAAATCCAGCTCCTAGAGTCCAGAGGAAGAGTAGAAAGGCTCAGAATCAGGGAGTCTGAAGTCCAGAGTGTGGTTGCAGCAGTCTGGGATAGTTTGGGAGGCCATGTCCTCTGCTGCTGCTGATACATTGAGTTTGATCAAGGCCAAAGTTAAACAGCCTAAAGTCTGCCAGGAGATTTTAGAGTCCTGCATGCTTCCATCTGCTCTCAAGCTATTTGGAGATGCTGGTTTCCTTTACAAGCAGGACTGAGCACATGCACACAGCACCAAAACTCGTACCTAATGGTTTCTGACCCTGATGTTACTGAGCTTGATGGTCCAGCCAACCGGACTGATCTGAACCCCAAAGAGAATCTGTGGCTTTTAAAGGCTTTTCTTTAATGGAAGGACACCAACATTTTTGTCCACATCTATATATGGGCATTGCCCAAAAAAGGCAATCTCTGCTCTGAGGCTAGACAAGTGACTTCACAGGCAAATGAAAGAAATTGTCTCAGAAAATATGTTTTAAAGCCAGCTTTTGTACTAACCTTCTATTTCAATCTCTTCCAGTGATTTTCCCTGCAAGCTGGAAAGATTTCCCTTCTCCATCGACAACAACAGTTTGGAAATCTTGGCCAGCTGTGTTGTGGGGGCTGGTAGTCTGTAGAAATCACGGTGCACCCGAATGTCATGACCTAAGAAATCTGCAACCTGATCAAGTTCATTATTTTTTAGGTTAAGGACTTGTGAGAGTGTTGCAACATGTTTTCTTAGTTGTGTTGACCTGAGGTACTCAGGGTGCTTTGCTCCACATTGGCTAGCATGAACACGCAAGCAGTCCTGTCCTCTGTAATGGCTCATGGATTTGGGTCTTGCAAAGAGGAAGACATTTGTGTCACAAACATCACATTCAGTCCTTTTACTGACCAGGAGAGACAGAGCATCCACAACGCTTGGTGTGAGAAGAACAGCAACCTTTCTGCCTCGTTTCCCCATTATCTCAATTCTGCTGAAGTAGTTGCAGAGCTTCTGTTCAACCTTTGACAGTCCCATGGCAACATCTTCATGCAGTTCGGTGTTGTCTCTTTCTAGGAAGCTTTTGAGGCGCATTTTTGAAACTTCCCCAGCACGTCTTCGATTAAAAACAATGATTTGTGCCAGTGTAACCTGCGCAAGATGGGAATAGTTCTGAGTGGTGACCTCTTCCTTTAAGTTGCAGAAGGCGCTTTCTGCAGACTTTTCAAGGTACTGATGGAAAACCTGAACATCTTCAGTGAAGGGTAACGTTGATGGCTTGTTGTACTTTGCATCACTCAGTGTGTTTAAGGCATTGTGAGACACCAACTCTGCCCACTTGGAGCTGTGCAACTTCTTGAAAATGTCAGTGGACCTGATCAATTTTTCATCCTCTGCGATTAGGGCCCTACAATGGATGATGTCACAGATTTTGCCCAGTGTATGTCCTAGTTTCAGGGCGAGGCTTGGTGTTTTGTATGAGTGTGTCTCTTCATCAAAACCTGAAACTTTCTTTACGGCTTGTACAACCCTGTGAAAGTTAGCTGGCTTAACAGCTTCTTCTAGGTTGTGTACTGAGAAGTCTGACCGCAGGCACAACAACAAACGGCCCACTTCACGTAGCTTCTGCCGCATGTACTCATGCTTTGTAGGGTCTTGTCCATGTCGGTTGTAGAGTGACTGGGCAAACTGAATAACAGACAAGTCATTTCGCACCACTGAGGCAATATCATCTTGTTTCATGACACTTATAAGCTTCCAAACGCCACTTGATAACTGTTGACAGGATGCAGACTCCAGAGCAACAGCCATACCCAGTACTTTGGTTCTCCCAGGAGCTTCATTCATTTCCTTATTTTTTGGCTTGCAGGGGCATTTGCGGACATGTCTCCAAAGCTCCTTCCGATCATACATCCCTTGACAGTGCATGCAGTGAATGAACTTTCCTTTCACCACCCCAGTTTTTGTTTTTCTCTTCACTTTCAGCTGTCCCTTTCCATCTTGCAAAACTGAAGTGTTGTGTCTAAAATTTCCCTTATTCCTCAGTTTCTCTAACATGATTTTTCGCTCTTTTGAATGTACAGGGAGGGAGAACACATGTACAATTTCAGCCTCTGTTGTATGGGTTTTCAAGTGGCGGGATATTTTACTCTGTGGCTTACCACAAACATAACAGTAGTTCTTTGTACTCATTGTCAAAGGGGTTGATTCTTGATTGGAAAGATCAGCTTCACCTTCTGGCATATTCTCTGATGAGTCTTTGGAGTTTGCTGAATGTAATGTTTCACTAGCATTGGGGGCAGTACAATCTTCAACAGGAGGCAAAACTTTTGAGGTGGTGGGCAGGCCTGGGATGCTTGTGCCTGTTTCGTTGGATTTTCCATCTTTAGGTTTTATTGGCTTTTTCTGAATCTGTCTAGCTGTCAACTGACCATGCATAGAGCAGAGGCTTGCATCTGAACATTCATCATCATCTTGTGACTCTGAATCTGGTACGTATTCCTCATCAGATATGTTCTGATTACGATATGATAACTGATCCAGTTCAGAATGAAGTACATGATCATCCTCTGACAACACTTCATCCTCAGAACCTCCAGAAGTATATTGCTCCTGAAATAACAAAGAAATGAAAATCAACAGTGATTAATACTTGACAAAATTTAAAACTCAAGAAAACTGAGGTCGATATTCACCTGTAATGGATGTTGGAAGTTATCATTTCTGATCCGTCTGAGGCAGGATTTATGCCAGATTCCAGAACAAACTGTAACACATTATAACCATATAAATTTTAACATAGCAAGTAGTTCTGGTGTCACAGTCCTGCAGTGATCTTATGATCATAAAATATTGCAATATATTTAACTGTTCAGAAGCTATTTTACAAGGAGGCATTTTTGCACACAGAGAACATTAAAGTGATTTCAGGCATATCTGAGAATGATTTTGTCATACTACATTAGTGCCAATGAGGGAAAAGTAATCTTAATAATTATGTAAACTGAATTCTGAATTTTCAAGTAATCTTCAACTGATGACAGAGTTGTCATTGATCCATCTTATCATGACATCTTTTTACTTATCCTAAAACTTTACAATTGTCCAATCCACAGCACTGGACCAATTTACAAAATATCTCACCTTTGCATTTATAGCCGAGCCACTTAAAAGAGGACACAGGCCCCACACACTGAAGGCACTTGTCCAAAGAGGATATTGTTGTGCAAACCAGTTGATGCTTTTGACACTGTGGGCAAGATTTTGTTATAACACTTATTTGTGTTAGGCAGTTTGAGCAAATCCTTCTCAAATTAATATTAATGTAGAAAGCAATTTACCATTTCACTGTTGAGAACTGGAACCATCTGAGTTGGACTTGTGATCTGATCTTGACTATTTTCAGTGATTACCTACAGTAGAGAAAAGAACAGAGGTTAGAACTGAACTATGTATTTCTATATACCCATTTGTTTTCCCCTTGGATCTCATTAAAACTATCAGTCAGTAAGAAAATAGCTTTTAATTGGGTTTAAATTAAAGAGCTGTATGTAAGCATCCTTCTATAAGTAATGAATAACTAATATAATAATAATTATAATTAGCATTTTAAATTCACAAAATATGCAAGATGATCCTATACTCCATATTCCATATAGATCATGTCACACGCAGGTGACTGTACACACACACTGTGACAAGGAACCATGTTTTTGTAGAATACATGGTTTGCCACAAACAGTTAGTAAAATCCTGGATTTTATTTACCTGTTCACCTGTGCAGAGTTCTCCAAGTGCTGGACTTGTCTGATTTGCGTTGATGTCAGATCTCAGTTGTGGTTTGCTCACAGTTATCTTAGCCTGTATACTCTCATTCACCATCTGTGGCAGATAAAGCACAGGAGAATAAAACTGGTAAAGGATTATTTATGGTGCACAACCAATGCATGGAACTCAGGATGTAACCTCACTGGATTACTTAAAGCGTACAGAATGACAGACATTCACAAAGATGTCTTTTATGAAGCTCACCTCTTCAAAATCTTCAGCTGTGGATGGAGAATTCATGGTTTCAGTAATCTCCCTCCGGATGTCCTGACCTTGATCCTGAAAGAAACCAGAAAAGAGACATCATCATGACCAGGTCATCCAGAGATTGTTTTCAGTGAACATTACTAGAAAGCCATCACAACTGTTACTGAAGCCTTTTGAGGAGAAAAGGCACACTTTGGAAGTGTTTTAGGCTCCCTGATTTCTGCTATTGAATATTAGCATATTATTTTTTAATGTCAACTGATTGAACATTTTTATCACCTGCTGTGATATTTTTTACACCAATCTTGGAAGGTAGCATTCGTATATCCTTCTGAGTAACTGACTATCTTTCTAGTTCTTAGATTTGCGCAGTGACTTCTGAACAATATCTAATATTGCATTGTTAATAACTACTGAACTTCCCCATTTGTCAGCTGTAGCTAAACAGCTTACCAAATATATGAAGCTAAATGCTTATTAAATGAAAGTTTGACAGTTTTCCTCTAAACCAAAGTGAGTGTTTCATAAACCCCATGTTAGCTTGATGTCTTCCCTTCTCAAATTTAAGTGTTTTTTGCAGAATACACACGCTTTCCTCTCAGATGTATGAAAACCTTTGCAAACAATGAAACATGAAGAAAGGTCCTTATTAACCTGATATCCTCCTAAGTCATATTTGGGTGTATTTTGCAAGATACAAACACTCTTTCTCTCAAATGCAATGAGAACTTTTTCAACTCCAAAAATCATTCAGCTAAATGTCCCTAAATACCACTGTCCATATAAATCATATCACACTCAAGTGAGTTTACACACACACACTGGAACATTGAAACATGGAGAAAGGTCCTTATTAACCTGATGTCCTCCTAAGTCATATTTGAGTGCCTTTTGCAGGATACACACACTCTCTCTAAGATAGAATGAGAACATTTTCAACTCTAGAACTCATTCAGCAAGATGTCCCTAAATACCACTGTCCATATAAATCATATCACACTCAGGTGAGTTTACACACACACACTGGAACATTGAAACATGGAGAAAGGTCCTTATTAACCTGATGTCCTCCTAAGTCATATTTGAGTGCTTTTTGCAGGATACACACACTCTCTCTAAGATAGAATGAGAACATTTTCAACTCTGAAACTCATCTAAAACATTACTAGAAAGCTGTCATTGCAACATATCTGAAAGTCTAGAATTAATCATTGATAAAAACACTGGATTTCATTTACCTGTGTTTCTGAGCAGATATCTCCAAGTGCTGGAGTTGTTTGGTTTGAGTTGATGTCAGATTTCAGCTTTGGTTCGTTCACAGAGGTCTCAGTCTGACTGCTTTCTGTTGTCACCTATGTTAGATGAAGCACAGAGGGATAAAAGAGAATATACAAATAGTTATTTGGGATAGAGGATATAGGATGTCAGACATTCACGTAAAACTCTTTTATGAAGATCACCTCTTCAAAATTTTCTGTGGATGAAGCATTGATGGCTTCAGGAATCTTCTCTAGCATGTCCGCATCTAGATCCTGTAAGAAACCAAAAAAGAGGCATCATCATGACCAACATGACCAGAGGTCATTTCCTGTGGAATATTAAAAAGAAATTCATATTTGATGCATATCTGAACATCTAACTACAGGGAATACTGAGGAGAACATTGAATGTCATTTACCTGTCTACTTGTGCAGACATCTCCAAGCTCAGGACTTGTTTGATTTGCGTAAAAGTCAGATTTAAGCTTGGGTATGTTCACAGATGTCTTGGTCTGGC
>JBBMOC010000586.1:0-28445 GCA_037975185.1 Centropyge bicolor
TGTGTGTGTGTGTGTGTGTGTCAGAGTCAGGTGACAGAGTCCAGGTCCGGATCAGAGACAGTGTGAGAGCAGCCATCTGCATCGAGTCGCTCTGCCAGATCAACCTGTGAGTCCTCCTCTGGTCTGAGCACATGCTGGAGGTCACTGTGCACATGTACCACTCTATTTATGTGTGTGTGTGTGTGTGTGTGTGTGTGTGTGTGTGTGTGTGTCAGCTCTGTAGAGTCTGTGATGGGCGTCGCAGCTGCTGGAGGAACGTTCAGCATCTTACTGACAGGAACACTGTACCTCCAGGTAACACACACGTCCAGCTCTGACAGTCACATGACCCGGAGCAGGATCTGGATCTGAGGTCTGACTCCATCAGTCCACATGTGGACCTTTAAGCTCCAGGCTGCTGGATCCCATCACAGCTCTCTCATGCACTTCACATCAATTCCCATCGATGACGAACACAAACTGCTCATTTTGTCACTTTTACATGTGACTGTTGAATTTGATCTGAGTCTGAAGCCAACACCTGGTGTGTGTGTGTGTGTGTGTGTGTGTGTGTGTGTGTGTGTGTGTGTGTGTGTGTGTGTGTGTGCAGGCCGGAGAGTACGTGTCGGTGTTCGTGGACAACGCCAGCGGCTCGGCCGTCAGCGTCCTGCAGGACTCTCTGTTCTCTGGGATCCTGCTGGGAGTCTGAGCGGCGTCGGAGCGTCGGCGCTCACGGCGGCCGGTCGTCCTCCCTGCTCCTCCACATTTCACCCTGATGGTGGCGCCGATGCTTCTTGATGAGACTTGGAGAACAGGACTCCACCTGGTACGGACAGGATCCAGGTCAGAAGCCGTGAGTCAGAACAGACCTTTCAGCGTCTGTTGCTCTGGTTTCGGACGAAAGCTCAAAGTTGAATTTGAAATATTAAACTCACACATTTTCCTGGACCTGCAGAGACGAATGAGTGAGAGGCCGACTGTAGCACTGGATGAAAGCCTCATTGGTTTTTCCATCGATGATTCACAGTCAGGATGTTCCAGGTCTCTGACTGAACACAGAGCATGTTCAGGTGTGGCTGCACTCTGGCTGACAGGCGGCAGAAACTGGAACATGTGGAGCAGAGACTCCAGCTGAAATCACTGATTTATGCATGAAGAGTTTTCCCATTCACTTCAATGCAGAGCACCATCTCGTGGACGTCCGGAGAACTGCAGGGTGTTGATCTCCGTCTGGTGACACACTTCACTCGACTGATGAGGATATTTATGTCTTTTGCATTTTATTCAAGCATCATATGGAAGTAGGTTCCTGCCTCAGAGCTGAGGGTGATTTCATTCTGCGAGAAAAAACTCAAACCTGCAAGCAAATTGAAATTTCTTGAGGAAAATATTATCAATTGAAGCTGGAAGACTCAGAAATAACACAGTGTTTGTGATGAGTCAGCACAGTCTGAGCTGTCGTCACTTCTCTGTCATGTTCACACTGATTCTCTGGATGTGATGAATTCTGACAATAAACACCTTCGACTCACTCTCAGTGTTTTCATTCAACTGAATTCAACTCAAATCTGAAACGAGCTCTCAACAGAAGCAGCTTGATTCAAAAGAGTCAATAGAATATTGTGTTTGTAAAATCAAAGCTAAAATATTTGAGGAGCATCGAAGAAAAGTCTTCAGTTTCCCTTTGAAAGCGCTTCCTGTTCTGTTTGGACAGTTTGTAACAGAAAACTCGACGGAGCTCTGAAGACTCGCCACAGAGGCAGCTCCAGGGGTTAGCCTAGCTTAGCACAAAGACTGGGAGCAGAGGGAAAGTGTTAGCCAACAGCTCTGTTTGTCCAACATGTGGACGAACGGTTCCAAACTTCTCTTTCACACAACCGAGCTTCTGAGAAGCTGCCAAACACTTCACATGGTTCACACACCGACACACACTGAATGCACACAGTGTTCGGAGGAGGGTCGAGGTGAGATCATCATACTCATAAAGTGGCGCCTTGTGCTTGGCAGCAGGCCACTCACACACACACACAGGCTGAGTTACCGTATGAGGCGTGTCGACAGAATAATGAGGGCTGCACGACGGCACTGCTGACAGCACAGCTCAGGACACACACACAGACACACACAGACACACACACACACACACACACACAGACACAGACACACACACACACACACACACACACAGACACACACAGACAGACACACACAGACACAGACACACACACACACACACACACACACACAGACACACACACACACAGACACACAGTCGTTGAGCTGGACGTCAGACTGTCGACTGAGCAGCGTGACTGAAAACACCCAGACAGAAGTGGACTGTTGTGTCACTGTTTCCGTGCAGAAACACAGTGGAACTCTCTCTCTCACCTTGTTCCAGGCTCAGGAACCTGGACCTGGATCTGTCCTCAGGTCCCAGCGCCTCCTCAGCCCTGTGATCCATGGTGACCCGCTCCATCAGCAGCTGCAGGAGAAGAACATGAAGATTCACAGCTGCAGAACCACTGATTTCACGTCATATTTGACTGGATGACACCTTTAATAAACATTTATCTTCCTGTTGTTCGTGAGAATCTTGGTGGAGTTTCTGGATCTGGAACGAAGCAAAGCTCCACTTTCAGTGCGTCTGTTTCCACAGCTCTGGAGAGTGAACATCATTATACTGGCTCTGCTAATGACAGTGTGTGAAAGTTGGCTCGTGCAGTTGCAGCGCACCCTGCTGGACAAAGTGTGTCTGCAGGATCCCCAGCAGTGGGACAGTCTGTGCAGTGACTCCAGCCTCTCACCACCAGCTTCCCAGCTGATCCTCAGGCCATCTGGTCCTTAAAGCCCTGCACGAGACGGAGGGAGGCCTCAGATCTGGAACCTGGATCTGAGGCTGCAGAATCAGTGAAACCTTTTAAACACAGCTTCTGGTCAAGGCAACACTTTGACTTCAATATGTCTCATATGTTTAATGTTATGGCTTTTCATTCTTCAGATTTGTTCCTGAGTCAACCCAGTGAAGCACTGAACCGGCGTTAATCTCAACATCAGGTGGACGTGTCATACAGGTCATGTGACTGGTCAATCTGTCCCAGCACTTGAAAGCAGCGAGTTCATTCTGTTGGACTCTGATTTACTTTCCATCCAAGTGCAGTACCGAGGTTTCCCAGCAGATGTCACCATATTTCCTTTAATAAAATGCCATGAAACAGCAAACTGTCTGAGCATGCTCAGTCCTTCACGTGCCTCATCACTTGTGCCAGTATGAACGACCTTTCATAATGTGACACCAGATGCAGGTCGTGTTTCTTCAGAGCAGAACAAGTCGCACCAAAACAAACAGGAACCAAATATGACAGGGCTCATTGATCCGGCTATGATGAATGATCATTACTGAGTGAATGTCAGTGTGAGAATGAACCTTCAGGTCAGCACCGGTCTGTCAGACGAGCCTGTAGCCCGACCCTGGGACAGAGGTCTCTGGGGGGTTGGGATCAGGAGGGAGCAGCTCCGGTGACCTGTTGAAGATCTGTGTGAGGACGTGGCCTGGTCCAGGATCAGTTAGCAGCGGGCCATGTCCTGCAGGCCTGGTCCAGGATCAGAAGGTCGCAGGTGCCTCCTGGAACAGTGACCAGCTATAAAGTACGGACAGATGTTCCTCCTCCAGATGTGGTAAATGTCAGAGATGTGGACAAACTGCTGATCTGTGCTGAGGAAGACACGAGGAGGACAGGCACACGGAGAATGTTGGAGGTGTGATCCGAACCAACGGACAGACTGTGCAGAACATCAGCTGTGCAGAACAAAACCGGAGACAGACAGAGAGTAAATCACAGCTGAATTCTTAAACATGACGCAGTTATCGTGGGAAAAGGTTCATGCATTGGAAGGATGTTTCCAGCATCCTCGAGGCCCTGATCTTATCTTAAATTCCCACACAGGAAAACTGTGGAAAAACATTAAAAAATGCTGAATATTGTTGGTGGTAAATTTCCCCCTGTGGGACGGATAAAGGTGTGTCTTATCTTATCTTAGCTCCTGGTCGATGTTTGTCTTAACTTACTGCAGAACATTTACCAAATTCACAAGGAAACTAAAATGTTCGTCGCAGCGTTTTACAACATTTCTCAACAACAAGAATTATTGTGAGGGAGTCTGGGCACTTCCTGTGGACGCACACTTCCCGGGAGTGAAGCTAATAAAAGAATATCTTATCTTCTACAGAGCAACAAATAAGTGGCCTTTATCAGTTACTGTTCGCTCTGGCTCAGTGCGATCGGGTCATCAGGTGAACACCAGGCGCAAACAGCTCAGTGTCGGACATTAGAGTCGATACAACAGCAGCAAATCCGAGGTGACGACGCCTGTTTTCACACTGACACCCAGACAAACTTGTACTGTGAAAAAATGCATTTAACACACAGGTCTATGGTTTATAATACGTGTGTCAGCAATCAGGCTGTACAACAACGAGGTGAAATTACAGCTGAGAATTAGTCCAATAAACGCATGAAAAGCCTTTATAGAAGCTCAGCTATCGTCTCGGATTTGACCTGTGAAAAATGACACGCGATGCAGCTTCAGTGATGAAGTTCATCGTCCACAGACGCGTGAGGTCAGTCACAGACGCGTGAGGTCAGTCACAGACGTGTGAGGTCAGTCACAGACGCGTGAGGTCAGTCACAGACGCGTGAGGTCAGTCACAGACGCGTGAGGTCAGTCACAGACGCGTCTCAGGAGCTTCCTGTTCGTTCTCAGTGACTTTCAGGAAAATCTTCTGAACACTGGAAAAGCTCTGTTTACAAATGTGGAAACTTCCCATGAGAATACAAAAGTGTTTATTATTCATGATGCTGACAGTGAAGTAGTTCATTGCATACGATTCACATTGTAACATTTTTAAAACAAACTTGTATAAAAACTAAATTATCTTCTCAAAGAGCAACATTTTCATCATCTGGATATTATTTTTCACAGCGACCATCACCAGTGTTCAAAGAGCAATCTGAAGGAACAATCCCACACTTCAGGAAATCCTTGTTAGCTGTATTTGTGTCAGCGCCCTCTATTGACCCAGAGTGAGAACTGGCTTGTGTTTGTGTTTGTTAGTCACATTTTTATTTGGACCTGTGATTCGGACAAACACGGAGCTGCAGGAAGGCGGAAACATTTTCAACTGAAGAAGTGCGAAGTTAACCAGTTACACCACAATGCTACTCTTTAGTTAGCTGGTTCATGGGCAGTAAGAGCTCGATGAGCTGTGTGAAGTCTTTGCTGTTAGCATTAAATGAAGTGCTAAGGAAAGCTCCGGAGCCACTGGAGCGTTTTCTGACATCTGAAACACAGGACTGTGAATCGACTGAAACGTTGGACTGTTCCTTTAATCTCAGTATCAACAGCAGGAGTGCAACAGCAGTGCAAACTAAACAAACCATTAAAAAGATGCTGTGTGTAGCTGTGGAAGGTTCGAGCCTGGATGCTTCTGCCGTCTGATCGCCTGTAAGTGTAAAGGCTTCGACACGTCGGACAGGAAATAAAACAAACCAGTGACAAACAGTGAACCCTGGTGGTCTCCGGGTTCGCCTGTTTGGAAGGAATATCTTACCTTACAACTTGCTCTAAATGATAAAGGGTGATTTTGGACCTCGGCTACAATTTTCTCCCAACAATTATCTGACTTTTTAATTGTAAATTGGCTAAAAAAAGAAAAGCCAAAAAGAATCACTTTAATTCCAAGATGTCTCTGAAACACTTCGTCCAACCCTCGAAATATATCCCACCAAGTGTGGAAAGGGGTTGTTGAGTTCTCGGAGTTCAGACGACAGAAGTGTGGAGGACTCGATCAGGATGAGAGTGAGTGGAAATAAAGACATTTATGTGCCATTGTCTGTCCACAACACTGCGCTGTGTTGTGGACTCTGAAATCATGTAGTGTTTAACTGTGGTATCTGGGTCGAAGCTGCTTGTGTAGTATTTTTACAGTAAGAGTCAGACTGAGTCGAGTCAGATCAACTGGAGACGAGAGACTCCTTTCACATTGTTTTCACATTGTCATTCCATCGATCGGTATCATAACAAACGTGTGGCTGGACACGGACGTCATCTACTGTTTGTCAAACCAGTAACACACACACACACACCTGTCCTGGTTAGACTGTACGCAGTCGATAGCGGAAGCGGACGTCTGCGGCGGGCAGCAGGATTCCCAGTCCGGCTCTGCCCGGGTCCAGAGCCACTCTGCTCTGACCTTCCTCCAGCTGCAGGTCGAAGTAGAGCAGCAGGAGACACAGGAACTGCTTGATCTCGTTGATGGCGAAGTACCGCCCGGGACACATGGAGGAGCCGGAGCCAAAGGGCATCAGATAGTACTTGAGCTTCTGGCCGTCCTTGTAGAAGTCCGTCTTCTCTCTGCCGTCCTGGATGTAGCGGTCGTGCCGAAAGGTCTGACGGAACAGAAACAACAATGAAGGTTTGTTAATCACTGCATGAAAGATGAGTCGTTGGAAGATGATGCTGCAGCCTCCAGGTTTCCACCATGCTCCTCCCACTCACAGACCAACGTCTGAACCTAGATCAGGTCGCAGTCAGAGACCCCTCACTTGTCCTTTCATTGGAAAATTAAACCCCTTAAGAGAATCACCCACTTTGAAAAGCCCTTAACAAACAGATGAAGTCGAGTTTAAGGACCCGACGACATGAGTCACTTTCAAAGCATTTAAGAGGCAAAAACCTCTGATTGTCCCCTGAGTAGAGAAACTGGTATAAATTAAAGAGTAGCTTTCATGGAATTCGTTCAAATTAAACTCATCCATTGATTTATTCACTCGTAGCCACTGAAAATCCCATTAAAACACCTCGAGCTCAAAATGTTTCATCGTTCACTGACTGAAACTTGAGGTGAAGAGAGACTCAGCCGGACGCAGAAGCTGATGACAGCGCTGAGCTTCGGCTGCCGTCGGTCCTACCTGCGGCTCCTCGTAGATCTCGGGGTCCATGTGCAGACTCTGAGGGTAGAGGACGATGATGTCTCCTTTGCGGACGGCCACCGAGCGCTCGCTGTCCAGCCGCAGACTGAAGTCGTCCTCGGCCACGCGGATGTTCATGGAGGCCGAGGACAGGCGGAGGCTCTCGTTGATGGCGCTCTCTGAGGACAAAGGTCATGACGTCAGTCCTGTCACTTTCCCCTCAACATGTTCTACTAAAGCAAAATCTCTGTCTCGATGGAGTGTGAGGAAACGACTGACGCACCCAGATAAAGAAGCTTCTCCAGCTGTTCTCTTCTGAGCGTCACGTCTTTGTCACAGCTGAACTCGACTCCGCCGAGCTTCAGGACGTCGTGGATCTCTCGCCGGACGACCTCCAGAGCCTCCGGATGGCTCACCAGGTAGTACATGGCCCAGAAGGAGGCGGGGACGGTGTTCGCCACGGACGCCCAGAGGATGGCAAAGTGATGAGCTGAGGGCGAGGGGACAAAGATTCATTACAAGACAAGATGGAAAGTGTCACAGCACATCCACCGCCAAGGCGCCGGAGCACAGTCCAACTGCTAAACAAAACACTCCAATCCAGGTGAACACAGAGCAGCCGCAGTCGACCCGCCCGCTCTTAACCTAAAGGTGTGATCTCCCTCCGTCGGCACACCTGATTGGTCGCAGCACATACGCATCAGCACAACGTTCAGAAAGGTGTTAGCACGTCACGTCTACCCCGCCCGAGGTGGTCCTGCGTTTTCACAGTCTAAGACATGTCAACACTTCATGAACAACGCAGAAAATAAAGAGCTGAGACTTTTTTCTGTCTGGGAGCTTCATGATGGTCGACACGAGGCCGGTCAGAGCAAACACAAACATGACAGAGCTGAAGGTTTCATCCTGGAAGGGACTCTGACAGACTCTGGAAACTGAAGACACTCGGCTCTCGAGCTGCTCTGGATGTGAGCTGGAGCAGCTCATAGACCAGCTCCTGACATCATAAACACTGAACAGTTTCAATCTGGCCTGGACCGGTTCTCCCAAACCTCCCCCACATCCCAACCACACTTTATCTGAACTCAAATAGTGAAATCTCGGAGGAATCACTGAGATTTCTGCTGGAGGACTCTGTGTTTCCTCCTGCTCATGTTTTTTCAGGAGTTGCACAAGACGACTTCTGGAAGGCTTCTGGGAACCAGTGAGGAGACCGGACGAGGACGAGACAGATAACTGATAACACGTTACTTTGAACAGCAAATACTGCAGCTTAGGGAAAGAAAAAATGGATGTTTAGAGTCAAAGAGAAAGTTTGTGTTCACATGAACCGAGATAGCAAAGATCTTTTCGAATTGCTCGTGTCCTGCTTTGTTCTATGTGATGACCTTCTTGAACTACAGTCATGTGACCATTTCCACATGTAAAAAGTTACAGATGTGGGTACAGCGAGGCACAAGGGCGATGATGGAATGAAGTACTTTATCATCACATGACTACCTGGGCTCTTCTGTATTTAGGGGACAGCTGGTGCTCGGTGGGATTCTGGGTCTAATGTCGTTTATGCAGCTCATGCACATGAACTGACTTGTGTCTCAGTTGCACACATTAGCATTCTGAGTGCTTCTGCTAGCAAAAAATAGCAGATATATTTTTTCCTCTCTACGGCCAGCGAACAGAAAGGTGTCAAAGACAAAGTCAATCAAATGTGATCTTTTCTCTCCTGAACCTTCTGCTGTTGCCTGGTTAAAGACTGAACCCGGGGGCACTCTGAAGGCTGCTCCTCATTCAGCTTCGTGCCTGACCTGAACTCATGAAGTCCCTCAGCGCCATAAACTAAACACCCTGCTGTGACGGAGGTGGGACCTGTAGCTGAAGTGAAGCAAGGAGCTAATGTCATACAGTTTGTTTGTTGATACTAAAGGTACTTTAAAACCCATTGAACAGTTCAGTGCTTTAACACCATGTTCTGTATCAGTTCACCTGCTCTGACCACACGTCTTCTACTAATTCAGATAAAACAGTTAATATAAATATGATCAACAATACATCAAATTGTACAGTATATTGTACAATTTATCAAATAGAAACATGACAAATATAAAATATCACAAATTCTAATATATATATTTCAACATTGGGAATGTGTTCTACGTGCTGTGTCTGTGGGATATGAAAGTGGGTGACTGGACAGTTCTGAGGGCGGCTGTAGGTCAGAGCGGTTCTTCACCAGCTGGACGCCTGGTGGTTCCACCTGTGTGTCGATGGGTTCCATCACTATGTGAATGTTCTAAAGTGCTAAATGTGTAGACCCGTAGAATTATGAAATGGAGACATGACGTCAGGAAGTGACGTCGCTGCATCATGGCAGTCGGTGCTGCTTCCTTCAACCGTGACCACCTGAGGCTGAGCAGTGAGCCGGCAGACCAGGTGTTCAGAGACATTAACAAATGATCTACTTCGGTGTGAGGACTAGTTAATCTGTCAGGGAGAAGCAGACGATTGTTAATCAATTATAAACTCCCGAAGGCTTTTTGATCAGCGGCCAAATCAAACTCCTCTCGTCTACCTGCTTTATCGGTGTCGCTGAGCGTATCGTACTGGTCCAACAGCTGCAACCGCGTCTTGATGAAAAATGAAGTGTTGGACCAACACGACATCCTGTGCGGCAGGAAGTAGTTGATCATCTTGTCGCGGGTGGCCTTGGCCCCTCTCAGCAGCCTGATGGGGACCTTGGCGATGAGCAGAGGAAACATGGTGTCAAACCTGACGAAGTCCTCCCTCAGCACGGCCATCTCGCTGTGGCGGCTGGCCAACGCCGGCTTGCCGTAGATGGTGAGGAAGGTGGCCTCAAACATGACCGAGCTGCAGAACTCGTACATGCTGCCGCGTATCCAGCCACCGTCCTCCCCCGCTCGCTCACTCAAGTGGTCCTGACGAAACACCAGCATGAGGTTACCCATCATGCTCTCTGTCAGGGCCGTGAGGCTGTCTCCCTGGAGGAGCTGGAAGGAGCGGATGATCTTCTCGTGCAGGCCGGGCAGCTGCCTGCTCATGACGGGGGGGTAGCCGAAGACGAAGGGCGCCGTCCTGTCAGACAACTTGTGGAAGTCGAGCTGTCGGCCATGTTTGATGATGTTGGGATACATGAAAGGGTCCATGATGAAGGTCATGTATTTACCTGCAGGGCAGAGGACACCTGGGTGAGGACGGCATCTTACAACCACATTCATTACAACCTTCACTTACTGATCGTATTTATCCAGTGTTTGGCCTCAGTCAAACATTTTCTCCAAAACTTTCAACCCTAAATAATTTGAAGCGACGAGCTCGCTCTGTCTTTCATCCCTCAGTGGGAAACAACAGTACAAACAGAAGGAAGGTGAATTTCATTCACTTCAATCAGAGTCTGTGTTCTGTTTGTCACTTTCAAGAGTTTCATTATGGGATGTAGTTTGATGCTGCTCATCACAGCCGCAGCACCAACCTGCTATGTGGACGGTGAAGACGTCTCCAAACTTCTTCTTCTGCTCTTCCAGAAATATATGAGCATCTCGTCCAAACTCCAGAGCTTTTCCAATGAAGGGAATCCAGCCTTTGATCAGCGGAGGCTCGTCGTCTCTCCTGCAACAGAAAAAGCTACGTCACAACTGTTTCGCTCCAAAGACACGGATCTGGCTTTTCCCTTCTTTTATCTATAAAATGAAGCTTTCATTTATTCTCCAAGTGTTTGACCCGATCGACCTCTGTCCAGCAGCTTTAATAAATCAGATCATGGACTTTGGAGCTCAGGTGCTTCAGTTCTGTTAAAGCAAACAAACTGGAACAAAATGTGAGACAGAGCCGCCGTCCTTCACGTCCACCAGCGGGACACTGACCATGAACCCTGAACTCAACATGAACACGGCGCTCACATGTTGACGTACAGGTGTTCTGACTGTGTGAGTTGGACTGGTCTGTGTTTATGTGTCGATGTTGCTTTGTGAGCTCATTGTTCCTGTTGACTGAACTGTGACCTCAGTGATCTGAGAATGTGACTGTCAGATGAACCGAGTCACTGCTCTGAGACTGAGCGAGCGCCTCCTGCAGCTCTGCAGGGGACGGGACACAACACGTCTGCGACTTGTCCGATGTCGTCTGAGGCTGGATTTTTCCTCTTCTGACGAGTGAAACAGCTTCCTTCTGTTTCCAGCCTTTGTGTATTGAACACAGAAGAGTGCGGTGATCAGACGGCTGCTGCCTCCTGAGAGCTGCCGGTTTGTCCTGAGGACAGAGGACGTCCTGCCGCTGACCCACTTCTCATTCAAACACACGGCCTCAGCTCCAATTCATCACAACACCTTTGTCTGTGTTTCTACAAAACTCAGGATTATTTTCATCATCGATGAGTCACTTTGTTACTTCACGTGTGGTGTATTAAGCAATGAGAGAACAAGGCGACGTCTGCAGACCAACAGATCCCGTTCACAAACATTTCATCATCTGAACAGTTGCTGATTCGTTCTGTGTCAACCAACTCACTGATGAACCAACGAATCCCTCCAAGCTCTCCTGAAGGTTCCAGTCAGACTGGACAGCAGAAAATCACCTGGTGACGTTCAGAGGAAGACGCTGGTTTACAGAGGTCAGGACGCCAGCCTGGACTTCGATCTACGACCATGTTGTTTTTAGGTTTTGAACATGTGTTTGAACATGAACGTGTCTTCACCTCTAAGACGACATGTAGAACTTAATTTGACGCGGTGTGAAGCAGCAGGAGAGTTGATCCAGAAACAAGGAGCTGAGACTCAACATGAAGATCTGAGAAGGTTGATGCTTCACCAGCAGAGCAGCGACACTGTCAGTCCACACAGATTACAGCTGCTTTAAGCTCTTTGTTTCGGCTCATTTCTCTCCTGCGGCGTGTTTCTGTAAATCATCATTTCACATCTATTTACACTGTGAATCTAAACACAGAGGAAGAAAACACAGAGGAAGAAACATGAGTGCAAAGGAAAACCGAAAGCTGAGTGCAGCTCTGATGAGCAGCTGGAGCACATTAAGAGTGGAAAACCCCCGCGGGGGTCAGAGCAGTTCAGCTGATCTGGAGTCAGGAAACGGTAGCTCACAGGCTAACACCGCCGAGCCCGACCGAACGGGACCACTCACAGGAAGGAAAGACTTTGTACATAACATCAGATTTTCTGTCTCTAATGTTGCTTTTTTTTTTCTTCTTGTGAATGAACCTTTGGCCTCGAAACCTGGTTCAGATAAAACAGGAAAGACTGCTGACAATTAAAGCCTGCGTGAAACAGCCACCGCGTCTCTAAACCAGCACGAACACACGTCAGCCTGAAGCAACGCTCGCGTCCATATGTGACTAAACACAGAAACACTGACAGAGAGACGACGACCAGCAACATGGGCTCAGATATTGCTGGCAGAGTTTTCAATTCTCAGCTCAAGGTACCAGCTTCCGACTCGACGGATCAATGAATCCAAACTACTCTGATAATCAATCAGTCCTTTGAATCATTCTCTGGTTCCACTTTCTGCCAGAACCTGCGTCCTCACGCTGAGCATCAGAAAACATGATCTGAGCTTCCAGATACGCTGATGATACACAGCTGTACACCTCTGCTGGACTCCCTCACCGACCGGCCCGTCGGCAACAAACAACAGTGAAAACCACAGACATTCTGTCAGTTGGCTCTAAACCCAAAAGAGACGAGCTGATCCAAACTGTCCAACTCCCTGAGATCAGACCACAACCAACAAGTCCGGCTGGTATTTTAGACTCTGACAGTTTCTCAGTCGTTTGAAGACGTTTGAAAAAGGCTGCAGCTTATCCAGAGAGAGAGACCATGTCGGTCCGGTCTGACGTGCACCGAGCCCCGTCCCACAGTAGGCAGCTCTGATGGGCCCAGGACCGGACCACACCTGAGCTCCTGCCGGGACCCGTCCATCGTCCAGAGCCCAAAACTCCACCGAGAGGAGCGGAGGAGTTTTCACAGCTCCGCTCTCAAACCCGACCGGCCCAATCAAAAACATCCAGAGGCAACAATATTTGTGTTTAACTTGGTCTCTCTCCCATGATGCACCTCACCTGTCGCCCACCTGCTGCTTTAAACTACATTCAAGAGGTTTGTTTTTGACTTTCTGCAGCACTTTCACCTGCTGTCTTTCAATGTATTTCATGTCTCACATTTTCATTCCTACAATCAAATCAATCAGTGAAGCTTCTTCTTATCATTATCAACAACAGTCTGAATGATTCAAGCTCAGGGAAAGTCCAGGAACTTAGAGCAGGGGTGTTCATCAGAACATGGGTCCTGGTCCAAGCCCAGCTGACTGCAGATAAGGTGGTTCAACTGGCGCCGCCTGGAGGCTCCGACAGGAAGCTGCTGCTCTGACCCTGAGGAACTGATGAAGACCCGGAGGAAGGTGAGGTCTGACTCGACCTGTGTCAGTGAGCTGTTCCTGTTGGCTCCAAGAGGCTTTTTACAGCGTCGATTCAGCTTCACAGGAAGTTTCCCACCAAGGAAAACTTCCTCCTTCACTTCATACAAACATCTGGAGATCCGTGGTTTCCAGGTTTTCTCAGCAGTACTTGTACCTGTTACTATGTGAGTATTTTTACTTCTTTCATTCTTCTAGTTTTGCCGATCAATAATCAATAGTTGCAGTGAACACGCGACTCGTCTGCGGTTGACCTGAATGGGACCAGATGCTTGAAGCCCGAACCCCCCGGACCGGACCCGGACCCCGCAGGACTCGGATCGACTCACCGGTTCCGGCCGCGGAGGAGGCAGAGGAGCAGCAGCAGGCCGAGCAGGAGCAGCAGCAGCGGGGACATGATGCAGCGGTGGCCCGGTCCTCTCTGCTGGGCTCTGTCTGTGCCTGGTCTCTGCGGGTCCCTGCGGGTCTGCACGTCTCTGAGGCCGCACGGGGCTTCCGGTCACCACCTTCAAAATAAAGCACTGTGTTCGGTTTCCATATTAATTCACAGTCATTTCTCTTGAAATGTAAAATACAGAGAAGCTGGATTCGACCTGAAGTGGATCAGTATCATCGGTGTCCACTTGATTCCGAGGTTTCAGTGACTCACACACACTTCCTGTTGTCGTTTGTGGTGTTTGTTTGTTGTTGTAAATTCTGACATTTTTTCATTTTGATTCGTGACAAACGACAGAAATATTTGTTTCCGGTGCAGAAGATTCATAAACTGCAGAGACATGAACGATAGGAACAAAAAGTCTTGACATCTTTAATAAAGTGAAGCTTTCTGATTTGAAACCGAACAGAAGCGCTTTTATTATGAAGGCAAAGTTTTCCTCTGGCTGCAGCCACGCCCCCTGCAGACACGTCATTGGTCAATTTATCAATACACGAAATCAGACACCTGATTAATTTAATGAAAGAAATCAAGAAGAAAAGCTTCGCTTGAAAAGTTTATAAAGGCAGTTTTTTTTTATTTTTATATATTTTCTCAAGAAGTTTTTTTTTCCACATTTTATCACAATCCATTCAACAGAGAGGGAGAGAGACAGACAGAGAGACAGAGAGAGACAGACAGACAGACAGAGAGAGAGAGACAGACAGACCGAGAGAGAGAGACAGACAGAGAGAGAGAGAGAGGGGGAGAGAGACAGAGAGAGAGGGGGAGAGAGACAGACAGAGAGAGAGACAGGGAGAGAGAGAGAGAGAGAGAGACAGGGAGAGAGAGAGACAGACAGAGAGAGAGACAGACAGACCGAGAGAGAGAGAGACAGACAGAGACAGAGAGAGAGACAGACAGAGAGAGAGACAGAGAGAGAGAGAGAGAGAGACAGACAGACAGACAGACAGACAGACAGAGAGAGAGAGAGAGAGAGACAGACAGACAGACAGACAGACAGACAGACAGACAGACAGAGAGAGGCTGAGAAAGACCCTGACACAGGCAGAGCTGGCTGCCCCGGGAGGACAGGCTCTGTCAGCTCTGTCCACACAGACACACTTCCTGCTCCACTGCAGCAGGTACCAGCACGTCAGAGCACAGTTCTTCTCACAGCTGAAACACAAAATCCCTGACTTTGATTCTCTCCCCGATCAAAGCAAAATGCAGCACATCCTGGGAGAGAACAGAGTCAGCAGCTCAGCAGCAGCAAGATATGTTGGCCTGTGTCACAGCCTGAGGGACAACCAGCACAACACCTGACACATGACACATGACACACCAACATCTGACTTTGATTTTATATTATATTATATTTTCTCTTTGTCTTTAGTTGTTAGTAATAATTGTTATAGCAAAAATTCTAATCTTTTGTTCTTAATAATTTGTTATAATAGTTGTACATAGTTTCTTTAGTTGTTATAGTAATATTTCTAATGTTCTTGTTCTGAATTGTTGTCATTTACTATCCATTGTTCATAAACTTTTAATAGCTTTGGCAATATTGTTAACCAACTGTCATGCCAATAAAGCTCATTTAAATTGAAAATTGAATTGAGAGACAGACAGAGAGAGAAAGAGAGAGACAGACAGACAGAGAGAGAAAGCGAGACCTCATCACATGTGCCCACAGACGAGTTGCTTCAGACGTCTTCATCCAGACAGAGGACACCATCAGACCTGGTCCAGGACTGAGCAGGGTCGGTGTGAGCGTGTGCAGCAGAACAGGAAGTGAGGCTGTCAGGACTCGCCACATGTTTGTGCAAGAGAAACATCCAGAGTTTGTCTGAACACGAAGACAGACTGAAAGTGATGGATCTACATTCCAGCAGCTGTCAGGCTGCTTCACACACAAACATGCAGACACACAGACCAGGGCCCAGCGGGGGGCCGGGGCCTCAGCGGGGGGCCGGGGCCTCCTGGGGTCTGCAGCCGGAGAACAGGAGCTTACGAGACCTCTGAGACCAGAAGTTTGATGGTTTTTACGGCAGAAGCTGAAGCCGACAACAGCGTCATGACATCATCATGACATCATCATGACATCACAGCAGGAAGCAGCAGCTCTGTTTCTGAATGAATGAACATTTGTGAATTTCCCCACTGTGAGTCAAGGTTTGTCTTAATCAAACATGTCGACTCGCGTTTGTTCTTGTGGACTCATATGAGTCAGAAGCTGAATATTCACACAGAACTTCCTCCATCTCAAAGGTCACTTACTTTCCAGAAAAATCTGTTTCGATCTTCTGGAATTAATTTGATGTTACAGTTCAATGAAACATGCATCAAGTCGATTCTGGGCAGAAACACTCAGATGAAGACTGACAAAGAAAAGATGAAGCAGAGCAGGTGGATTCAGCTTGTGGCTGATCAGAGCTCAAGACTCCTGCAGAGTCTGACTGAAGACTGACAGGAGACCGTTACCATGGAAACACGACCATCGACCAATCACAATAAATATGCGCTCTTAGAATTTATGATGTGAATGATCGAGACTTTTAGCAAAAACGAAATAAAGGAGAAGTGTATTTGCCAGAGAGCAGGATGAGGCGTTCACTGCCGCCTTGTTTTCCTCGGCGTTGTCTGAGTGAACTGCAGTAACCCCCGGGTGACGAGGCGTCAAACGACACAGCAGCTTTTCTCTCCTGAGCTCAGCTCTTTCTCTGTCTGAAATAAAACAGCCGGCTGGGCTTTCAGCGCCGAACAAAACCCTCCGTTCAACTTCTGTCGCGTTCAGGAGTCACAGCAGACGCTCGCTGCTCAAAGGGCCTCATTGACTTCAGGCAGCCTGATACCAGCGGACATCATGGATTCATTCACTGCTCTGACCGGAGGAGCAGCAGCAGAGACGCACTGTCCAAACTGTCGTCTGCTGGTTCTTTAACAACTATGAAACCTGGTGCAGCCCAGTCCGGATGAGAAACTTCTCTGGGCCCTGGTCTAAGATCTTTGTTCCTGATTGAAGTTCATTTGTTCAAGAAAAAACAGCTCTGTTGGTTTTTATTGGAGCATCAGTTTTGGTGCTGGTCACATGTTGACGAGATGAGCACAGATCAACATGAGAAGAACTGGAGTCCTGACAAGGATCCATGAGTTCAGCCTCAAACCTTCAACAGTGAATGGACCTGTTCAGCTTTTGTCTGGAACGATTCACAGTCTTTGGTGTAAAAATCCAAACATGAATATAAAAGCGTTTCTCATATGAATCAAAGCACAAAGAAGAAGAATGAATAAACAAATGTTTCTCTGTATTAGGGATGGTGATTGTGTTCAGACTTGGTGTCACTGCACCGCTCTGTCCTTCACGTGTTGCTGCTGCTGTTTGTGTCACTTCCCTTGAAGCCTATTTCAGTTCAGTCTTGTGGCTGCATTTTCATTTGAATGAAGTTTAGTTACTTAGTTACTGAATCTGACTGTGGTTTGTAAAACTGGAAAGAAAAAACAATCCCACTAAATCATCGACAGCTGAATCAAGCTGAATCCTCATTAATGATCTACCAAGTTGTAACAAACAGCCTCAAGTCTCTGTGAGACTATCAACATTCAGGACGCAGTTTTTTTCTCTGAACAAACTTTATGGAATCATTAATCAGAACAGACTGTACAGCAGCACACTGACGATGATGAGGGTGATGAAGAACACTCACACTGATCGCTGCTGGCAGGTTTCAGGGAACTCTGAATTATTCCACCTGGCTGTAACCTGAGGAGAAGAAAATCCAGCTCATGCAGGTAAAGTGTTCACTGTGACGGAACAATCATGATTCATGGTGAAACTGACTGAATCTGATGACCTTTAATAATTTAACAGCTCAGAACCACACCAGGAGAAAACACATATATGAAACTGGCCCGAGCGAAAGATGACAAGGTTTGAACGCAGAGGGTGGTTTCTACATTTGAGGACATGAGCAGAAGTTGAGAGTCCAGAGCAGCTGCTCCAGTTTCACATAATGTGACCAGTGTAACAAACCCGGGTTGTGCTGCTGGTTGCTCAGAGTTTACAGGTGAAACATCAGCGTCGTCTTACATTCGAGCGTCATGCTGCCTCATGACAACACGCTTCACAGAATGTGATTGGACAGTGTGCGGAGGGGGCGGACCCATGTGCACACCTGTCAGGTATATGAATGAGAAGAAGGGCATCATATGAGGACAGTACAAATCTGTACAAGGTCATTAAAGGTGGTTTGATCTCAGAGGAGCAGAGTCTGAAGAAACACTGTGAAATATAGAAATAGGAATAAAAAAGGACTTTGTTTTCTTCCACTGTCCAAAAACCATCAGTCAGTTTCTTTTTCGTTTGAAGTTTGAACAAATGCTTAAATTTCTGCTCAGAATGACTCGACACCAGGAGGCGTTTCAGAGGAAAGAGGAATGTGAGCTCTGCTTCGAACAAAACACCAACATGCTTTAAAAGAAGGAAACAAATTCACTGTGAATGTTTCATCAGAAATACTACTGAGTCAAACAGTGTGGGTCTGAGCGGCCTCCACTCATCAAGAGTTCTTCTTCAACTGAATTTCAAAAGCCTGTAACGTTGCTCCCCAACAGCTGGATTCTTTCTAAACACACATTTCTAGTCTATTTCAAAGAATCCAGCTCAGAAAAAAAAACTGTGCAAACTGTTCTCAACACTGACGTCCTGTGGATCTCCTCGCTGCTGGACTCCACCAACAAGGAGGAGAAAAAGGAACTCAGGTAACGTTGCTCCATAAAAGACCACGGCGGCTGGATGTGACGCAGGAGTTCAGTGTCTCATCATCAGGGAGACTGAAATCAAAGCAGTGCATAAAGGCATTCAGAGCACCTGAGAGAAATCTGCCTTCAGGCCTTTCTGACAGAAAGCCTCTCTAAAAGCTTGGTGTTGTGAAACCGTTGCAGTTTGGTTAAGTTCAGGCCCCAAAGCTAAACTTGGTTTGGGTTAAAAAAAAAAAAAAAAAAGCCAGCATTGAGCTTTGGTTTCACTGCTGGAGGAAAGTCCCCCCCCCCCCCGACCTGACTTACCAAAGGCTTTCTGGAAGAAAGGCCTGATGGCAAAGCTTCCCATGTGCCATGCAGGGACGTGGGTGTAAACAGGACGACTGAGGGCAGAAACCTGGCGGCCTCTGCACCAGGAAAGACAACAGAAAGGTCTGAAACAGGAAGTAAAGCACCGCTGTTCATTGGTCAGTCTGCTCTCAGAGTGAGGAATCAAACCTGTGACCACTCTGCACATCTGTTCATGGTCCATCAATCAGCGCAGTAACATTACAGGAAGGCTGCAACTAACAACACTGACTTTTCCTGGTCAAAAATAATGACAAATGCACAGAATTGTATTGACACTCTACCAGGATCTCAAATGGTGGATTCAGCGAGTCGACATGAAGGCATTTTGGCTGATCCATCTTTAGAGGCTCTGCACTCTCTTACAGGTGTTTCCACTTCTGCTGGATGAGGAGGCGTCTGCTCAGCTGCCCTCAGGTAACGTCACCTGACGCCACGAACCAATAGGAAGGTGCAGTATTCTCCACCTGATCGGAGCAACAGAGCTAGGTGAGCAGGACGTCTGTGTTTCCCTCCAGCTGTGGCATTCATCTTCAATTGGCTCATAAAAACAAACAGCAGAAAAAAAATCTGCTGTTTATTCACAACAGCAGTGGATGGAAACAAAAATCCACGTCATGGTTTATTTGGTAGATTCTTCTGGAAACGTGGATGGAATCGACACAGTCTGAACAGTCCAAAGGCACAGGAGGATTTCAAATGAAGTCTCAGGGTGATTTCAGTTCAGAGGACCGGCTCCACGAGGTCAACACAGGTGAACTTTGACCCCTGACTTCATGCTGTTACCAAAGGTAACAAGTGGGTGAGACTCCAAACTGACATCAGTCCAGCAGAGCTTTACCTTCCCCCTTCAATAACTTTATCTTGAACCCACGGAGCGTCAGCGGCAAAAGACGAGCTCTCATCGTCACAAATAAGTGAAAACTGCACCAACAGCACTTTAGCCAGACCGATGGACATGTGGACTGTACCGAGACAGACTGAGCCTGAGGCAACTACAAGCAAGTCAGGAACGGGTTTCAGACCGGTAGAGGAGGAGCTTCATTAAACGCTGAGCACTTTAAGGTTTTCTCCTTTGTTTCCATTGATGACGTGGTCACGATACAAAGTCATGAAGCACACCAGCATGTGGACACCTCACTTTGAAGAGTGTTGGCTCTTTGTCATTATTTTTGACATTTTTCTGTCTAAATTCTATCAGTGAAAGAAACAGCAGTTAGTTGCAGCCTCAGCTCAAAGAAGCAGGACGACCGACCGAAGGCACAGCTGACTGTTCGTCCTTTAAAACACCTCAAACTGCAGGAAGAAAAGTCCAATAAATAATAAAAAAGTACAAGGAAGAGAGGGACGTCCTGCTATGATTCTAAGGAGCTGGACTGTTCCTGTCGGTGCAGGACACTTCCTGTCCCTTAAGACAATTTGGTTTGGAACAGATGGACCCGTTTACAGAGAGAACGTCTTCACAAAAACTTCGAACTGAGGCCAGAGTCCTGTTTGTTGTTTGGACCGATCATCTCGTCTGGTCTGTAACAGCAGCATCAAAGTGACGGATGCTGCATGTTTTTACTCACTGTTGGAAGTTCTGTGGCGGTTTTTGTCTCTGACAGCGGTGAGATTTGGCAGCTGGTAGATTTTGGTTCGGAGAGGGGACAGGAGGTTTAACGGTGCGGGCCATGCAGGGTCACCAGTAGAAGGAGCGGGACAGGAAGTTGGTGGCAGCACCCAGCCAGCTGGTCCCGTCCTGGCCGGATCCCACTCGGCTCACCGCCTTGTCGGGCTCCTGAGACGGACTCTCATCCTCCGGCAGGTAGTCTGGCAGATCCACGTTCTGCTCCACCACTGAACCGTCCTCCGCCAACGGGATCAAAACCTGGAGAGAAACTTCTGTTGGACTTATGCAAATAATGTGATACTGGGAATGACCTCATCTTAGAACTACTGCTCATGGAGTCCCACAGGGTCGTGTATCTGGTCCACCGACTTTTCCCTCCAGCAGTTTTATTATTATCTCTTTACGGCCTGTTTTTATTATTTCAATCTGTTTTCTTGTTTTTACTTCATTATTATGTGAAGCACTGGCGTTATTATTATTACTGTAAGTTCTCCTGCACCTTGGAAAAACTGAATCTCTCAATCTCAGTTTACGGTTAAAGCTGGAGAATCAATTACCACAAAAAAAACAAAAAACAGTCACTTATCTGATTTCTGATTGGACATCATGAGCTTTGGCTTTAAAAGTAGTTTCCAGGATGAACCAAAAGACACATGTTTAGCTAAGAAAACCACATTCTCAGACGGATCAACTCTTCTTGCTTGCTGCAGCTCTGGTTCGTGGTCACGCAGACTCTGCTGCCCCCTCCTGGTGTTAAGGATTATTTCAGCTCTTTTAAAAATTGTCCCAAGGGCTCATGACAAATTCACTATCCATGAAAACACGTTGAATCAAACCACTTCAGGAAATGAATCATCGACTCTTTTTGTTTTTTTCAACTTTGTGAAGAACCAAGGTTTCATCAAACTTCACATCATCAACCTGTGTGACCTGTAAACATGTTGGAGGGATTTCAGAGCAGTGAGGAAAAGGAAACTGACCTCGTCTCCGTTTTCTCCTTTCACCACCTGCTGAGCCTTCATCACCTGAGTGGATGCGATCGCAGATGCCAGAGCCTGAAAAGGAAAAGACTTTATTTCTTTATACTCTTACTTCATCTATCAGTTGTTTTGTTGCCTTCATGAATGAGAACTTTATGGTCTGTAAAGTGCAGAACTAGAGACATAAGGCTTGAAGTTACCACATCATTCATCACAATTTGGACATCAATAACAACTTTTCCAGCATGTTTTGTTCTGTTTTTTTCAAGAATTCCTGGTTGAAAGTGTTGATGTGTTTTACTGCAGTACTTTCAGTTGGTGGAACCTGTTTCTGAGACTTGTTTCTACTTTTTTAAATTATATGTCAGAGACACCTTTTCTCACATTTCATCTGAGGTTTATTATTTAAATTATAATTACTACATTGATTTATTTTACTAAATCAGGAGAAGAACAAAATAAACAGGCTTCTAATTTTAACAACCTCACAGCACATGAGGCACTCAGACCTCCTGGACCAGCTATGATTATTCAATTAGCAGATTCATAGAAGATCAGAAAAAAGGTTGATTATTTTTAAATCTTTGGTTCAGTTATCAAGTCGCTTGAGTCCTCTTCTCAGAGAACTTCACGCAGCTCAGAGTGTGAATGCAGGAGAGGAGGAGTGTCCGGTCTGACCTCAGCCTTCAGGTCTGAGCGGATCCGGACGATGCATCTCTTCACGGTCATCTGGAAGGTGAAGCTGATCACTCCTCTGATCTTCAGCAGAGCCTCCTCACACAGACTCCTCCGACTCTGACAGGAGGAAGAAATGGGATGTTTCATTTCTGGATGACACATTCGAGTCCAAGTTGAATTCACTCTTAGTTCTATGTTCTGCATAATGCAGATCAATCTCCATCAGCTGGTGAAGCAGAGTAAATACAGTGATGAACTAAAGGTGCTTGTGTGATCGTGACAGTGATTTAGAAAAAGTCTGATGGTTTTACACTGCAGGCTGTTTGAAATACACGATTCTTAAAGCCTCATTCAGACCAGATGAACGTTCAAGGCCGAGGTGGGGAATGAAAACTTTACTTCACTGATATTGAACTTTAGTTTTTAACTCTGGTGAAGTTACAGGATCCGGTCTGTAACAAATACCAACAACGCCCCACGTACGAGCTCCAGAAGGAACTGAAAGACAGGAAACCAGTCTGAATGGGCTTTAACCTAAATCTGAAGAGCTGTGGATCAACAGTTTGGAGCTTTTCAGGTGATTCAGCGTCTCGTCAACAGAATTAAAGAGTTTCCCAGTTTGGGACAAATAAAGTAGATCTATCTATGGATCTACCAGCCTGTAGCCGGCAGGTCTCTGACTGTATCAAACTACTTCTGCTCTCTTTGTTTTTCACTTGTTTTAGGTCTCAGCCTGGAACTCTCAGACAGTGACACACTGATGATGAATAAATGAATGAACCATGTCATCACTCAGGGCCTCCAGCTCACCGAGTCGTCCAGTCCGTCGATGTGGAGGATCACGGTCTTGGCTCTCTTGTTGCTGGAGCCCAGGAAGAACTGGGCTTTGCGGCGGCTGCTGACGGCCTCCTCAGCCGGCTCGGACTCGGCGCTGCTCGACGCCTGCAGGAGCTCGTAGATCTCAGACGCCAAGAGCTTGGTCTCTCCAGGAGTGGTCGTTCTGGACGAAGGAACAAGAGAAAACTCAGAAAGAAGCTGGTCTCCACAAAGATCACAGGACTAAACCTCTGCGTTTGATTTAGAGTTTAAAGCCACTGGATGAGATGGAGAGAGAGCGGCTCGGATACGACTCGAACACTTGAAAGCGTTTGTGTGTTTTTCTCTGATGTCAGTGTTCACCCAGTCTCAACACTGCCCACTTAGCTTCAGAGACTCACTTCTGCACAACGTTCTGGAGGCTCAGCATCATCCCCAGCTCCACCTTCAGCTTCTCCCGGTTGGCTCGACATTCTGCCAGGTAGCGGATCGCCTGGGAACAACAACCACTCACAGTCAGCTTGATGACGAAGGATGAAACAGAGAACTGGGCTGATGATACCAACCAGCTGTACTAAAACCTGGAATAGTGAAACAGAACTCCCGACACTTTCCAGACCAGGAAGTCGCAGCAGCCGAATCGCTCACTGTAAACCAACACACTTCTGTTGGAGTGTGACAAACATCTGCTCGTGTGTCAGAGACGCAGCTCACCAGGAGGGCGGAGTAGACGACCTGAGGGTTGGGATGGTCCAGGAACAGGATGAGTCCTGGCAGGCAGCCCTGGTCCTGGATGATGGCCCTGCGGTTCATGGGGTCGGCAGCCAGGTCCCTCAGCTGGTTGACCACGGCCAGGGCGTCCGGCTCCGCACTCATGGCTGATGTTCACTCTCCCATACAAGAACCAACTGAGGACGGAGGACACAAACTGTGAAACACAAATGTGATGCCTTCAGGGTCTTGTCTGTGTGTTCATCAACTCTGGGCACCGCCGAGAGCTGGACGCCGTGATATGCTGGGAAACATCCTTTAAACATTGACTGAAGGGAAGATAGAATTAAACAAAATATTCAAAGGAGATCGTAACAGCATCATAAGTGTTATCTATTTTACAGTGTAACACCGTCAGTAATTAAAGCAAAGTAACTTCATTTTCTGGATTTTTGGCTCCAAGAACTTGGATATATTTCTCTACTGGTGGAATGATTCTCAGTTGTTCCGGTTCAGTGACATTAACTGACTGACACTCCTGGACCAACCTGTCATCTCCACCATCACCGGACTCAAACACTCAGAGCTGCCATGTTTAACATGTTCACCCTCACACACGTTCAGCGGATCCGGTCTCTCTCTTCATGGTCTGAGCTAAATATTAAATCCTCACATTTTCTGCCTTCAGACAACAGAAGCTGTCAGGCTCTGTGAGCAGCTGTGTGCTGGGATGCTAATGCTAACAGCGCTCACCTCTGACGGTCACCGGCACCGAGCAGCTAACGGCTAACCTCCGGTTAGCTTCTCCTCCGTCAGCCTCTCGTCATGAACCAGCGGCGACACAACAGCAGCTGACGGCGGAACCCGCTGATTCACAGATTCTTTGGATCCAATTCAATACAAAACACGTTTCTGATGCTTTTTACAGCGACTGTCTGTGAACTGTGGCGACTCTTCCTGCTGACGGCAGCCAGGGCGTCAACGTCTCAACATTGAGGCCTGTGATTGGATGGTTCTCGGCCACCTGATGCTGCTGACCAATGAGCTGCAGGCTGTCAGTTAAAGGTCCCGCGGACTGCAGCTGCAAACTGATGCAGGATCAGCTGCTGAGGCTCGTGTTCAGGTAAACTGGACCAGGTCTCGCCACCGGAAATCAGAAGAAACATTTTCAAAACCACAACTTTATTCATTTCCGTCACAAACACAAATGCATTCATCAAAACAAATACAACAACAACATAACTGACAGCTGGATCAATATTTAAGATTTTAAAAAGAAAAAACTCCAATTACAGCACAGACTGTCAAACTGTGTCTCCTTCATTTACATTAATAATCATAATCAAACACAGGAAGGAGTTGTTGATTAATTAGTGAATTTCCCCTCTGTGAGACGATTAAAGGAAGGTCTTATTGAGCACCTTTAATGACTAAAGCTGTTTTTCACTGTGACACGAATTTTACCTTGAGAAATTAAAAGGGGATCACAGCAGGCTGACGCCTCTTCAGTGTCCAGCAGAGGGCAGCACACACTGTCTCCAGCTCAGTGAAGCTTTTCCTCCCGGGACAGAAACAGTCCAACCACGTGACTGAGCCACCACACAGGCGCAGATGTGACGTTTGGATTGTAAAGGATTGAGAGTGGATAAAAGTCTCCTCCGAGACACTTGTTGCTGGGGTGAGAAGCAAACATTGTGATCCATTATTTACTGCTGAGTAACTGATTACCTTTTTCAGGTGACTGTCCAGCACAGAGTCACAGGGGCCACGAGTCCACAAGGTCGACATCTGGATTCAGCAAAACTCCAGAAACATCCAGAAAACCTTGTGAAAAACCTCCTGTGCTCTGAGACCCACAGTGACAGGAAACAGCAAAACTCTGTACAAAAACCTTTGGAGCAAACAATACTCCACTACATCCACTAGAGGGCGTCACACACTGCAGTCTAAGAGAACAACAGAGAGACTTCTTTAATGAAGAAAAGAACAGAAATCAGAGCCTGTGATGTCAAACAGTTTATGGAGATACTAGATTCAAATGATTTGACCTACAAATCAGTGGTTCGCAAACTGTTTCTGCAGCGCCCCCCTTTGGCAGATAAAAACATTTCCAGACCCCCCCGACCTACATGCACCTGCTTAAACACTCTCAGACATGGTTCTTGCTTGCAAAGTCCCATAGAATGTATTAAAAAATATTTTCTGTAATAATTAATACAGAACTGCAACTTTAGTTTCTGACATTTCACTGGACAAAAACAACACATCACTTTTCAGAGTAGAAGCATTAAAACGTGACTCTGCAGCTGCATCTTGGAATGTGATAACTAACAGTTTTTGTTGCCTCTCTGCACAGAAAAGACAAGTTGCCAACTCAGTGGGAATAAACAAAAACCTGCACAGAGAGCACATCTGCTTTAAGTTTAACTGGAGGTCCTGTCACAAACCTCTCCAGGCTTTGCTGGCCTGCATTGCAACAACCATCATTTGTTTACATCCAGTGTCGCCCAGCAGAGTTGCCAGGTTTGCGTTTTTTTTTCTCCCAGGGAATTGGGCTGATTTTTAAATGTTGCTGTGGGATGATTTTTTTTTGTCCTTTGGTTGGTTGAACCTAATTTGCAGAACAAAAACATGATTAATATCTATAAATACACATCCATAAATGAAATAAAATGATTTATTATGATGCAGACCTGGCTTCCCCGTCGCTGCCCCCCCCCCAGTTTGGGAACCACTGAACTAGAGGGCGACACACACTGATGAACATCAGCAGGATGTCATGATACAGGCTACAATCACTTTCCTCTCTGACAGGATTGAGATGAACAGTTGTAGAAATGAAACCAGTCTCAACTTGATCACTTTAAATGACATTTCATCAAAGTATCAAAGCATCAAATATTTCTGCAAATCTTACTGAGACAAAACATTGGAATGAATCTTTTGAATCATCGCAGCCACCTGTCTGAACTGTAACTGCTGTGATGAAAGAATGACAAAGAAGAAAACATCTTCCCACCTCCAGCTGCTACAATATGCTGCTGCCAGTCTGTGAACCAGGAGGAAGGTGAAGTGAGAGAAGCTGAAATACAGAGGGAAGAGGAGACGGAGAGATTGAGGGAGGAGCTCAACTCTTACTGAGGCACACAAGAGAGAGAGCAACTTCCACATTCAGCACAGTTCAACACCACAAACATTCCCTCTGTTTACAATGCTGTCCATGCAGCGCTCGGGGTTTTCTCTCCTGGTTCTACTCACACCAACAGCTAACTTTGATTCCAAGGACACTTTATGCATTATGAAGGTTCCTGGATGTGATGCATTTGTTGAGTCTTTCCCAACACGTGACAACAGAGTTATTGTGTCCTGTAGGTGTCGGCTGTGAAGAACTGACTCCAGTCAAGACAGAAGAGTCCAGTTTAGAAGACACAGCTGTTACTCTGTCCTGCAAATACTCCACAAAAGCAACTGCTGCTGATGAATTTTACTGGTATCGACAATATCCAGGAAAACCACCAGAGTTCCTCATCTTTCACTTGGGAACACAAAATGCAACAAAGTCCAGACTGTCTGTTACAGTGAGTGTGGATCAGACCCAAATGGATGTGCAGATCTCCTCTGCTGCACTGACAGACTCTGCTGTGTACTACTGTGCTGTGAGGCCCACAGTGACAGCAAAGCCACAGTCTCTGTACACAAACTCAAGCTGACACACTGACGAGCTGCTGGAAGCCTTTTCTCCACACTGTTGGACTCAGCGTTTCACCTCCACCAGAGGGCGACCTCATCCAGTAGGCGCTGCTCCACCTGTGCTCTGTCTTCAAGCCTTCTGTCAATAAGAACTGCTGCTGTCAACACAACAATTCTCACACTGAATGTTCAACATCAGATACTTTCTCCTCTTCACTCAAACCTGGTTGGAGAGATGCAACTTTGGCTGTGGATTATTCTGTCTGCTCTTTTCTCTGGTGAGACACAAACAACTACATGTTTCCTCTCTCCACATTTTCAACAGGAAACTCAGCTGCAAGAGCTTTTCATCTTCCTCATGAATAAAAGTCAAACGCTTCATTTCTTCTGTCATGGAGTATCTTCTGAACAACTGCTTCTATGGTTTAATGTGACATCAGGCAGCAGTCAGTAAAAACTGTTTCAGATGTCTGTGTGTCTGACTGTCTTTAAAGCTCCTGACTGTTGTCCTTGAATCAATCATCTTTATTGATCCGTCTCCTCCTCTGTGTCTTCTCTTCTTCCTCAGAGTGTGAAGGACAAGACACAGTGACGCAGCCACCAGGAGATGTCATTGCTGCTGAAGGAGACACAGTTACACTGGGATGTACTTTTCAAACCAGTTCCTCAGGGCCCACTCTGTTCTGGTACAAACAGGATGGAAACAACAGCCCCAAATTCATCCTGAGCCGCACTGGACGTGAAGGGAACACAGCAGACGGGTTCAGGGAGAGATTTTCATCCACACTGGATTCCACCTCAAGATCAGTTCCTCTGAAGATCCAGAAGCTTCAGCTGTCTGACTCTGCTGTGTACTACTGTGCTCTGAGGCCCACAGTGACAGGAAACAGCAAAACTCTGTACAAAAACCTTTGGAGCAAACACAACACAATACTCCACTACATCCACTAGAGGGCGTCACACACTGTTGAACTTCAGCAGGATGTCATGATACAGTCCAGGTTCTTTTCCTTCATCAGACTCACTTGTGACCACGAGCTTCACACATC